>JAMKCH010088376.1:0-25810 GCA_023653785.1 Ophioderma brevispina
CCATCTAGAATAAAATAAATGTAGTAGGGCAACTCTATCTTTTTTATCCCTAGGATATGCGATGCATCAAAGATGTTATACATTTGAACACAATTAGAAAAAAACAAATAAAACCAAATCAGCTACGGCTTATTTATTTCCGGGTGTTTTCTATATCTTGCTCTAACTGTGAGTATGGGGAGTCTCAGTGTCTTAACACAGGTGTATCGGACAATAGCTGTCCATTCAAGTTGTTTTTCGTTTTGTTTACATGTATTTTCAATTAAATAATAAAACAAAAAAACAACCTAAAACAAACAAAAACCACCAACACACCCAACCACACGCACACACAATACGACACACACACAAGCACACCCACACACACCGCACTACAGAAAGAACATGTACTTTATTTTAAATTGCATACGGTCGAAGGAAAATTACAAACAGAATACCAAAAAGGCCATAGGAATTCGAACCAATACTGAAATCTCTTGCGAACATTCCAATGCTGTTGTTTCAATCTCTCACACAACACACACGCAACACACACACCGCACCCCCCCCTCCAAACACACACACACCCAAACTTGCAAGAGCTACATTGTGGGAGTTTTACTGAAAAATCTTTTAAAAAAGACACTTTTTTGACATTTTAAAGAAAAATACACTTTTTAAAAAAACTAATAGAAAGTAATTTCAAACCTATATATTTTGAGATTTTTTCTCTTAACAAGACACTTTTTTAGACATTTTAAGTTTTTCAGGTGGTTTTCATTTGTTCTGTTACTCACTTTCTTAGCCAAGTGGATTGCGCCGCAGGCCTATATATTTACTAAATAGAAAAATCCTCTTTTCTACCGCTTTTACGGAATAAACTTCAATACGATGATTCAGTTTATTCCGTTAAGGACAATTCGTACATAGTAACTCTAGTCAAACATACTCGCACAATGAAGGAAAAATACTCCCACAAGGTCACAATGTAAAAATTACACTCCGAATGTCCTCTTTACACGTGAAAATACACTTACAATGTATTCTTGCAAGTTCCACACACGCACACCGCACACACATACATACTGATTTTAAATTGCATACGGTCGAGAAGGAAAATAACAACATACAAAAGGCATAGGAAATCGAACAATACTGAAATCTACCAAATTGCTTCCATTTAAAAGATATTATATAACCCAGTATTCACCATAAGATGATGTAATATTCCGTTAGAATTCCATGGAGGCAGATCTGTTCAAAGAAGTTATGTAGCGTCAATATTCACCAAAAGTATGTTTCATTCACGGGCGATACAAGTTTTGTTTGATTCTATTTCCCATTTTTATTATGTTTCTACATTCGTACTGCGAGAAATCGTCTCTCCCAAGCAACAAAGGGCAAATGCTTAGATTTCCTGCAATTAGGACGTTTAAGTAGTCCACAAGCCCTATTTCGGTTTCAATCACAGTCCTACAGAGAGAGAAAAAAATTAGGAACCGTTTCCATTCCTCACGTTAAATGTTGTGAATTTCGTCTAAACTCAACAGGCCTACTTTTCTAACACAGTTACAAGAACTATAACTGTGCCGTAAGCTATGCGTTTTTCATGTGTAAACATCAGTCAGACTTAACAATTATTTTTAATTAAAGTTCATATGACTAAAGGATGAATAGTATGAATCGTGCTCATACAATAATCATTCCAACGCTGATATTTCACATATACGAACGTTGTACAAACCATTGTAAGGACAAATATTTTAGTGCAAGAGATTTGACAATCTTAACATTCAATGTTCTTAAGTTGTTAAAGTGTTTTGTATGTTATTAAAATCTCAGTTTTGATGGTGTGAAAGTTGGGGTCGAGTCTGACGATGGGTGGTGATCCTTTAAAGCCTACCAATGAGTGGATCCTACCTAACTGTAAAGGTGTGAAATGCTCAATTAATGACAAAAAAAAAAAAAAAAAAAAAAAAATGCTTGTCCATATACTAATCACTGTGTGAAATTGCTAAGCTTAAATCGAATTCCTTCATATAGAAAATCACAACTTTGTTATAAAATTCCGGATCCGGAATTTTTGTTATACACAGTATCTTATGGGACGTAATACTACACATAAATGTTTACTGCATCAAAACGAAAACTCCGATTCATCTTAAATTTCGGAATTGTGCATTTTAGGTTACTATCTTTAGTTCTAGTTGACTATTTTTCATTATTAAACAAAAAAAAATATTTCGAAATCTCTGAGTCAGACTTTAAGTACTTCCACAAGCCCTATTTCGGTTTTCCAATCACAAGTCATACAGAGAGAGAAAAAAATTAGCAACCCGTTTCCATCCTCACGTTAAATGGTTTTGAATTTCGTCAATACTCAAAGGCCTACTTTTCTAACACAGTTTACAAGAACTATAACTGTGCCGTAAGCTATGCGTTTTTCATGTGTAAACATCAGTCAGACTTAAAAATTATTTTTAATTAAAGTTCATATGACTAAAGGATGAATAGTATGAATCGTGCTCATACAATAATCATTCCAACGCTGATATTTCACATATACGAACGTTGTACAAACCATTGTAAGGACAAATATTTTAGTGCAAGAGATTTGACAATCTTAACATTCAATGTTCTTAAGTTGTTAAAGTGTTTTGTATGTTATTAAAATCTCAGTTTTGATGGTGTGAAAGTTGGGGTCGAGTCTGACGATGGGTGGTGATCCTTTAAAGCCTACCAATGAGTGGATCCTACCTAACTGTAAAGGTGTGAAATGCTCAATTAATGACAAAAAATATGTTATTATATGTATCATTTCTAGACAGATCACTGTCACATTTGATCATTGTGAATAATCTTTGAGCAGATAATTACTGACAAGAACATTGAAGCTTCATTGAGAATTCAGTCATAACAATTGAAACATGTTTGATATTTAAAACAACTTGTGATTGCCACAATTTAGCTACCTGTGGTTTTGCAATAAAATCAAGTGGTATATACGGTCACAATTTTCCTTTCAGTATTCAGCATGTTAAATAACAACATACGATTAGTCCACACACACTCATGTTGCAAAGAGGCGGTATAGTGTTCTTCCCACAACGCCAACGCATTTCTTCCAATACAATTTCTACACTGGTTGTCACATGAATTTATAGTGACCGAAAGTATTAAACCATATTTTACTCACCCAGTTTTGGCCATTTCTTGAGCACATCTCATTTTGTAATACCTTATAGAAGCGAAGCTATAGCAAACCTCTGCTCAGCATTTCCTTTATTTATATGCTTATATAGCAATTATGGTATCATTTTCTACATAGTAAAAGAGAAATGGGGTGGCTATGATATTTTGTTCAAATTTTATGGCTATTTTATTACTCATATTTGGACCAAAATTAGGATAAAAATGAATGGAATTTGGATATCTGTGACTCTTTACACCGTATTTTTAAATACAAATCAACGTGTTAGTGCATCACAAATGTCTGAATTTATTGAAAGAAACTTCAAACCATTCAAAATTACCAAAATCAGTTACAGATTTCATTTTATCAAATCTACAGACCCTGTTTTGTGATCATCGTGCCATATGGCACGAAATTTGAGGGGTGAGAGTAGAATAGGATTAAATTGCAAGATTTGGATATTGAGTTCTGTTCATTAGTCATTTTGGTCACTATAAATCAATTGTGTGTGACAACCAATGCAAACAAATGTTATTGGAAAAAATGGCATTAGGGAAAAAAACATAACATCTCTTGATGTTGCATGATCACTATTGAGATGATGAGATGAAAGTCCGAGTTCTTCAAAATTGCTTTCCCTTTTCGACTAGAGCATGCTCAATGGACATTGTCATATTTTGGCCATAATATAAACAAATCCGGAGACTTGACGCCTCACAAATTGTACAGATCTTTTATTTCACAATTGCTCGCAATACAAAACAGGTAAAACCTGAGATGAGAATCATCCCTGTGAGACTGATGGTGTACCCTGATTTGGTAAAAAACCCTTAATTACAATTTTCTTCAAGGATGAGCCAATTGTTAATATTAATGAAGTTTTTATCAGTAATTCAGGTGGCCTCGGAGAACATCTGGTTTATATAATATCGTTCGCTAGCGAATCACTGTCACGGTACCTTCCGAGCACTGGGTTAAAATCCTTGAAAACAGAGCGGAAGGAAAGTGGCCCCTTTTGAGGAGCAAAATTACCGCTAGGCGCCCCCGGTACTGATTTTCCTTCGCCAGTCCCCTGTTTTCGCTCGAAGGGACGACTTGAAATGCAAGTGCGTAACTCGCTTCTTGGGTGTCATTAGCTTGATCAGGAACAAAGATTGTATACAGAAACGTGAATTCTCGTTTGAGCTAGCAATTCTCTTTGAGTTACAAAAGCCATGAACTCAAAAAACATGATTTATACATAATGGGAAACTGACAGTGAATATGTTAGTTATAGGTTTACTTGACAGATATGACGGGTTTGAGCATAGACAGAGAGACCCAGTAATTTTTCCTTCACGTCTAATTTTGTGAATTCGTATCGAATTTAATTTACTGTTTGTTTTTGTGTCTTCATACATAAGGTAATTAGCTTGATCTGTTTTCCACTGCACGCTGCCAGCTAGGAATTTTATTTACACAGATTTTTGAAATAAAAAAAGACCAAACCACTCGTGAATCTAACTACATTTCCGCAATGTTTTCATGCGAGTAGCGACAATCGTTAATTGGATTTTCTAAATATTTAAGCATTTCTCTCGTTGACCGAATGATAAGAACGACTAAAACAGAAATAGGTAGACAAAATTTAGACCTTCATTGTCTTCATCTGTTGAGGCTACTACAGCAAGGGATTATAGTGAAAGATGTGCGCTTACGGATAAAATTTTGGACCTGTAAAAACCAAAATGTACTTTTCCCATTTTTAAGTTTTTACCCATAATTCCAAAACTTTAAGCCTAAGTAATATTAAACTATACATTTTTGGAATCCTTGTTATCAAACAAACATATGGTGTGCTTTTCCAACACAATCGGAACATTAATATTTTTCCCTGTAAACCTTGAAATCCAAGCTGGGGGCCTTAAAGGGGTTTGGCAATTGCTTCCATCATTTTTTTTAGTGATCAAACATAATACTGTGTACCAAAATTCAAAATTTTCTTCAGATTTGCACAATTAACATAAGGACCTGGGCCCCTGCAGTCCCCTCCTACTACACATTTTGTACACAGCCACTCCGTAGTTGGGAGTCGAACGTGTAGGGACGGTGTGCGCATAAGATGCGTGCGGAGTCTGGTTCGGTATTTGAGACCAGCTGTTTGAAGCGGTTGGGCTTGGATTGGGATGATTAGCATCAAGATTGTTCCAATTTATTACCATTATTGGACGATATGAGTTCTGTGAGGTTCGTTGGGTGTGCCGTGATGATGCTGTGCTGGTTAAGTAGGTGATCTTCCGGCAGGGCGGTGTAAAGAAATTGAGTGTCACCCATGAGAGAGTGGTCCTAGTTACCATAGCAACGTGTCGGAAAATAAACCGTGACCTGTAGGCGATTGCACATTGGCGTACATTGCTGAAACAAATGATGCATACGCACTCAATGGAGAACCATAGACAGATGGGTGGTAGACAACTCAGTCACACGGAACGCTGTTAATATATGACACCGGGATAGGCCCTCTCCTTTCCTTGTGATACTCGTGGGTCTGCCATATATGTTCGTGGTAATCCTAGCTCTCCTTTTGGATCTGTTCAAGTTATAACAAGGTATGTTTCAGTAGCGTTAACAGGTGGGGGGACTGAAATTGATATTTTAGTCTTTTTAAAGTTGTCTCACCAGAGCTACGTAGGCTGTTTGTTTTATGGGTTAGAGCATGAGTATAAATTGCGTCTTGCCGATATTGAAATGGAAGTTTTTTGTCAGTATGCCACGCAAGGAAGTAGTTGACATCAGATAGTTTAGGCATAAAGGCCCTTGTTCGTGGGTATAACCTTAATCTCAGAGTAAAATACAGCAGAAGGAATCAGGATATACATGATAAGATGCAGAACATCTACTAAAAGGGTAGATAAAGGCCTCTAAGGCCGTCGTTATGATTTTCAACCAGTCCTTCGTTATATTGGGGAGAGGCAGCTAAGAGTGTAAAGAGAAAGAAGAGAGTATATTGGGAATGGAAAAGAGTGGGAAGGGATGAATACAAATATGAGGAAAAAACCACGGAGAAGAGAAAAGACGAGGATTATAAAAAGGAGAGCACGACGCATCGGGGTAGAGACAGCACATAAGAAGGCAGGATATACTCGGCGTAAAACAGTAGGAGGTTTCTTCTACTGGGAAGGGAAAGTGAGAGGTGAAGGGAGGGAGAAAGATGATTATGGGAAGTAGAAGAAATACAATGACGAGAAAGCGGAGAAACCTATAAGAGAAGGAAGACAACTTAAACGAGTAAAGGAGAACTGAGTGTACGGGGACGGAGTAACGTTGAGAGGGAATGCGGGAGTGTATGGGTATAGGCAAAGAGATGATGGGATATAAATTGCCTCCCAAAAATGTAATTAGAACAATATGCGTAAGCATTGCAAGTATTAAAAGTCAGAATTGTCAGGAAGGCAAGAGGAAATACAGAATGTTTATATATCATATCCATATTCTTTAGCACGTAGAACGCAAGTAGAGGTATCTGCATTATTATTACATTGCTTACTTGGTTCTCCTGCAGGTTGAATCATCTGGGAACCTTTCAACCAATTTACCAACACGGTGTGTATTTGCAAAATTGATCAATACAAAATTGAGCCCAGGTATGGTCAAAATAATTATGTCATTGATCAATTTGCAAAATTAAAAACACCGATGTGGTAAAATTGGTGAAGTTCCCCGATGATTCAACCTGCAGGGAGAACCACGTAACAATGTATTATAATGCAGATAACTAAATTACTGACGTTCTACTGCTAAGAAATAGATAGGTATAATAAACCTTCTGTAATTTCTTGCCTCTGACAATTCTGACTTTTAATACTTGCAATTCTTACGGCATATTGTTAATTTACATTGGGAGCCAAATTTATATCCCATCATCTCTTTGCCTATACCATTACACGCCAATCATTCCGCTCAAAGTTTACTCCCTTCCCCGTACACTCAGTTTCTCCTTGTTATCGTTTAAAGGTTGTCTTCCTTCTCCTTAGTTCTTCCGTCTCGTCATTGGATATTCTTCTACATTCCCATAATCTTTTCTCCCTCCCTCCTTCCATTCCACTTCCCAGTAGAAGAAAAACCTCCTACGGTACGCCGGGAATTATGATTCATTGCCTTCGTATTGTGCATTCTCTACCCCGATGCTTTTCTTGCTCTCCTTTTTTTTAATCCTGTCTTTTCTCTTCTCCGTGGTTTTTTCTTCATATTTGTATTCATCCCTTCCCACTCTTTTCCATTCCCAATATTTACTCTCTTCTTTCTTCTTTACCACTCTTATCTACTCTCCCCAATTAACAGAAGGACTGGTTGAAGCATATAACGGACGCCTAGAGGCCTTTATCACCTTTTAGTGAATGTTTGCATCTATCATGTATAGCCTGATTCCTTATGCTGTGTTAGTTACTCTGGAAGATTAAGGTTATACAACACTAACAAGATTTGCCTTTAGGCCTTAAAACTATCTGATGCACTACGTTCTTGCGTGGCATCTGAAAAAAAAATCCATTTCATATCGGCAAGACGAAAAATTTATACTCATGCTTTCCTAACACATAAAACAAAAAGCCTACGAGCTCTGGTGAGACCACTTTAAAATATAAAATATTAAATTACCAGTTCCCCCCACCCTGTTACGCTACGCTACTGAAACAGCCCTGTTTAATAAACTTGAAAAGATCCAAAAAGGAGAGCTAGGATTTACCACTAACATATTGGCAGGGACAGCGTATCACAAGGAAAGAGAGGGCCTATCCCGGTGTCATATAGTACAGCTGGTTCCCGTGTGACTGAGTGTCCTACCACCCATCTGTCTATTGTGTTCTCCATTGAGTGCTTAGCATCATTTGTTTCCCACTGTACCAAATGGATCGTCTACAGGTCCGGTTTTATTCCGTACCACGTTGCATATGGTAGCTAGGACACTCTTCATGGGGACACTTCAGATTTCTTACACAGGCCCTGCCCGTAGATCACACTACTTAAACCAGCACAGAATCATCACGGCCACACCCAACAAGACACCCTCCACAGAACATATCTTAATAATGGTAATAAAATTGAACCATCTACCTTATCAATCATCCAGATCCAAGACCCAACCAGTTCAAAACAGCTGTGCCAAACCTAAACCAAGACTCAGAAAGCATATTATGCGAACCACCGTACTACAAAGTTCGACTCCAACTACGGAGGCTGTGTCAAAAATGTGTTGTAGTAGGAGGGACTGCAGCTGCACAGTTTATTGTAAGTGTGCAAATCGGAATAAATTGGGATTTTGGTTACACAAGTACTTTATGTATGATAATTAAAAAAAATGATGGAAGCAATTGCCAAAACCCCTATTAAAAAGGGCCCCCAGCTGGATTCAAGGTTATACAGGGGAAAATATTTAAAATGTTCCGATTGGTTTGAAACGCACACCATGAGGTTTGTTTGATAACAAGGGATTCCCAAAAAGGGATAGTTAAATTCAGCAATGGCTGTAAGTTTTGGAAATTATTATGGGGTGTGGTTTAAAAACTGCAAAATGGTGAAAAGTAAATTTTGGTTTGTACAGGGTCAAAAAATTTATCCGAAGCGCCACTCTTCACATAATCCACTTGATGTAGGCGCTCTCAACAGATGAAGATAAAGTGAAGGTCTAAATTGTTCTACCTATTTCTGGTTTAGTCGTTGCTTTCATCGTCAACGAGAGACAGGAGAAAGTGCTAAATTTAGAAAATCCAATTACGATTGTCGGCTCTATCGCATGAAAAAACATGCGGAAGGAAAGAGGAGTTAGGATTAACGAGTGGTAGTTGGTCCTTTTATTTCAAAAATCTGGTAAATAAAATCCTTAGCTGCAGCTGCTATGGTGCAACAGATCAAGCTAATTAACCTTATGTATGAAACCACAAGAAGAAAAAACAGTAAATTAAATTCGATACGAATTCACAAAATTAGACGGAAGGAAAAAATACTGGTCTCTTGTCTATGCTCAAAACCCGTCGAGTAGAGTCTAGTAAAAACTATTTTAACTAAATATTCACGTTCAGTTTCCATTATTATACAATCTATGTTTTTGAGCTCAGGCTTGTTTAACTTCCCAAAGAGAATTGCTAGCTAAAACGAGAAGTCACGTTCTGTATACAAGATCTTTGTTCCTGATCAAATGCTAATGAAAAGTCAAAGAAGCGAGCACGCACTTGAATTTAAGTAGTACCCTTCGAGCGAAAAACACACGCGGACATGGCGGAAGGAAAATCAGTAAGGAAAAGTCGCCTGCGGTTAATTTGCTCCTCAAAAGGGCCACTTTCTTCGCTCTGTTTCATATGTTAACACAGTGCTCGGAAGGTCCGTGACAGGGATTCGCTAGCAGAACGATGATTTATTAAACCATGAGGGTTCCGAGGTCCAACTGAAAATTATGATAAAAACTCAGTAATAATTAACCCAAAAAGTGGGCTCATCCTTGGAAGAAAATATGGTAATTAAGGGTATTTTACAATCAGGGTACACCATCAGTCTCACAGGGGTGATTCCTCAGTTTACCTTTTTGTTTAAATTGCCGAGCATGTGAAATAAAAGATCTGTACAATTTTGTTCGCCGTCAAGTCTCCGGATTTGTTTTATGGCCAAAATTGACAATGTACATTGCGCATGCTTAGTTCGAAGGACGCAATTTGAAGGAACTAGGACTTTCATCATCTCAATAGTGATACGCAACATCAAGAGGATGTATAGTGTTTTCCAATACATGCAATTTTTTCCAACTACAATTGGTTGCATTGGTTGTCACATGATTTATAGTGACAAAAGTACCTAAATAAAAAAAACCTCCCATCCAAATCTGCAATTTTAATCTATTCTACTTCACCCCTTGCAATTCGGTGCCATATGGCACGATGATCACAAAACATGGGTCGTCTGTAGATTTGATAAAATGAAATCTGTAATGATTTTGGAATTTTGCATGGTTGACGTTTTTCAATAAATTCAGACATTTGTGTGATGCATAAACAGGTTGATTTTGTATTTAAAAAATACGGTTTTGCTAAAAGAGTCATGGATATCAAATTCCATTCCTTTTTATCCTAATTTTGGGCCAAATATGAAGTAATTAAAATAGCCAAATAATTTGAACAACATATCATAGCCACCATTTTTTTTATATGTAGAAACTGATACCATAATTGTATATAAGCATATAATAAAAGGAAATGAGGAGCAGAGTTGCTATAGCTTGCTTTCTATAAGGTATTACAAAAATGAGATGTGCTCAAGAAAATGGCCCAAATGGGGAGTAAAATATGGTTAAATACTTTCGGTAACTATAAATTCATTAATGTGACAACCTGTGATAGAATTGTATTGGAAGAAATGCGGTGGCGTTGTGGAAGAACACTATACCGCCTCTTGCCCAACATGAGTGTGTGTGGACTAAATCGTATGTTGTTATTTAACATGCTGAATACTGAAAGGAAAATTGTGACCGTATATACCACTTGATTGTATTGCAAAACCACGGTAATAAATGTGGCAATTCAAGTTGTTTTAATATCAAACATGTTTCAATTTGTTAGACTGGAATTTCAATGAAGCTTCAATGTTCTTTGTCAGTAATTATTCTTTGCTAAAAGATTATTCACAAGGATCAAATGTGCCAGTGATCTGATCTAGAAATGATAAATAGTCTATCCAGTCGACCACTTAAGTCTTGTACTTACTGACAAAGTGGCATCAAATGAGATTTTAAAGGATTGTATGTGAAAGTTCAAATGATTAAACTTGTCTGGAGTTATGGCCTTCTATCGACAGGGATGAGGTAGTTCGGACCTATAAATAAGTTAGATAATTATTTGATACAAAAGAATGTGAAAATAAAACATTTTACCCACAATGGGCTCACAATGGGCAGCCCTGGAAATGCCCATGCATCCTTGCGCATGAGTAAAATATACTCAGCGGCCAATTGAAACCTACATGGCCCCATTTAGGAAACCACTTAAAGCCCAATAAAGAAACTCGTCATTGACCCATTGAAAACCTACCATGGCCCCATTTGGAAACCACTTAAAGCCCTAGTAAAGAAGCATATCAGTTACCCATTGAACAGCTACACTGGCCCCATTTAGACAAGCCCATGTAATTCCCACGCCCACGTACAGCCCGATAACCCACGTGAGAAACCCAAACGGGCCCCACTGACCATTAAACGGGTAATAAAAACCAATGATGGCTAGCCCAGATGAATCCCCCACATGGGACAACACAAGTAAGCCCAATAAAACACCCATAATGGGTTGCCTACATTGGGCCCATCAGCGAATAGCCCACATGATACAAATGTCCACCATGCCCATACAAAACCCACCAGGGTCCATGAGGCATCAACCCATCATGGGTTACCCATTTCCAACCCACATGGGCCCCATTAGGAATAACCCACATAAAACCCATGCCCACTATAGCCCCGCTTAACCACACAAACCCCACATGGGCCCCACGGCTGTTGGAGGGGCTAAAATAACATATTTTTGTCATAATTGGGGCATTTCAATGCACCTTTACAGTTAGGGAGGATCAGTGACCACTCCCTTGGTAGGTTTTAAAGAATACACCAACCACTCAGTGACGTACCAGGGTCCGGGGGGGCAGGGTGCCCCATATGACGGACTTGGGCCGGCGGAGAAAAAATTCAAAAAAAAATCATTGCGACTCAGCGTTTTAGGCCCTTGACCGGCAAAAAAAATTGACTTTTGGAACCACATGAGAGGGAAAATTCCCAACCTGCGGGAAAATTTGCCCCCTCAGAGCGGGCGGCCCGATACGCCACTGCCACCCATGTCAGATCGACCCAACTTTACACCATCAAAACTGAGATTTTAATAAACATACAAAACATCACACTTTACAAATAAGAACATTGAATTGTTAATTGTCAAATCTCTTGCACTAAAATATTGTCCTTACAATGGTTTGTACAACGTTTCGTATAATGGTGAAATATCAGCGTTGGGAATGAGATGGTATGAGCACGATCATACTATTCATCCTTTAGTTTTCCTATGAACTTTAATTAAAAATTTAATTTTTAAGTTGACGATGTTTACCACATGTATGAAAACCGCATAGCTTACGGCACAGTTATAGTTCTTGTAAAATGTTGTTAGAAAGAGGGCCTTTGAGTATTGCGACGAAATTCAAAAACAGTTACGTAATGGAGGAAACGGGGGCTAATTTGTTCTCTCTCTGTAATATGACTTTGTGATTGGGGAAAACGAACTAGGGCTTGTGGAACTACTTAAACCGTCCAATTGAATGGAAATCTAAAGCCTTTGCCCTTTGTTGGTCGGGAGAGGAGGAGAGACGATTGTAGCAGTACGAATGTAGGAAAAATAATAAAATGGGAAATAGAATCAAACAAAACTTGTATCTCGCCCGGATGAACAACATACTTTTGGTGGAATATGACGCTACATAAACAGTCTTGACAAGATCTGCCTCCATGGAATTCTAAAGAATTTATTAACTCATTATTAATTGGAATTATGGGTTATAAAGATCTTTTAAATGGAAGCAAGTTGGTGATTTCAGTATTGGTTCGAATTCCTATGGCCTTTGCTTGTTTGTATTTGCCGTTTCGAACGCCCGTATGCAATTTAAAATAAAACGTATGTATGGGGTGTGGCCCTGTGTGTGTGTGGAATCAGAGATAATGTAAGTAGTATATTTTTCAAGTGTTAAAGTGACAGTTCTGAGTGTTTTTACATTGTGGACCTTGTGGGAGTATTTTTCTTCATTGTGGATATTTTAACTAGAGGACTATGTTAGTATGTACTATAACGAAGTAAACTGAATCTAGTATTTGAAGTTTATCCGGTAAAGAGTAGTAGGAAGAAGTAGAAAAGAGGATTTTTTCTAGTTAAGTAAACGTATAGGCCTGCGGCCGGCAATCCTCTGGCTACGGAGAAGGAGTAAAATAGAAAAAAATTGAAAAAGTTAAAAAAAAAAAAAAAAACTGAAAGATTTTTTTTACTTTTTTTAAAAAAAAAACAAAGTGTCTTCTTAAGAGAAAAATCTCAAAACTATATAGGTTTGAAATTCGTTCCTATATAGTTTTGAAAAAGTGTATTAAAATGTCTAAAAAGTGTCTTTTTAAGAGATTTGTCAGTAAAACTCCCACAATGTAGCTCTTGCAAGTTTGTGTGTGTGTGTGTGTTTGTGTGTGAGAGATTGAAACAAAAACCATTGGAATACATGTAAACAAAACGAAAAACAACTTGAACGCACAGCTATTGTCCGATAAACTGGGTGTTAAGACACTGAGACTCCCCATACTCGCAGTTAGTGCAAGATTAATAGAAAAATATCCGGAAATAAATAAGCCGTAGCTGATTTTTATTTTTTTTCCTATTGTGTTCAAATGTATAACATCGTTTGTGTCATGTCATAATGATTAAAAAAATGTATAGTTTGCACTATCTACGATTTATGGTTTATTAACTATAACGGTTCAAGGGCATACAGGGAAGAAGGTTCAAAATACACCGATTCTTTTAAAAAAAAGTGTCAGTGTGTTCTTCTCGTTGTGCATAAACTGATAATACATATTTAACAGTTCAAGTAATTTCCTTGAATAGTTATAGGGCTTATTATGACAGATTACTAAAGTGTCTATAGGAGGTCATAAACAGCGGTACTATAAAAACGATATTTAAAAGAATGTCGATGAAATGAACTTGTTTGCCAAAATATGACTGTACAACATGAGCTAACATGTACAAGTAATTCGGAATTAGTTTGATTAGAATCGGACAGTTTTATAAATTTTACCCCACACCATGACTATTTGTTCGTCGACGTCGTATTCCAAAACCTAAATGTCAATTAAAGTTAGGCAAACTTTACATTTCTTAATCAGTGAGAATAGAAGAATAGTCAATGGTTTAGCTGAATTGAATCATTTTTTTACCCATGTATAAATCTTACCCCATTATTCCTCGATTAACACAAGAGGAAACTGTTGATATGTTGCTCTTCACATCTTTAGAAAATATCAGCTATGGCTAATTTATTTCTGGCTACACAGACCCTAAAATTCCTGGACTAGCTATGTGTCTTAGCTTCCATACAGATAGGGAAAACAGCGCGACCTTGTAGACGATACCAAGAAATAAACGACACGTGCAGTATAAAACATGTAAAGTGAGATGAGCTCTGGGACTCTTCGTTAAAGGAATCTATAATTCATGAATCATGACATGATAGTGCAAACAAAATTAATAATCACATTATTTGCGAAACTCTTCAGTAGGTGCTTTCTATTATAAAAAGATGTTCCTCCAATTATTTTATAAACACCTTTGAAATTCTGTATCATTTTATTCTGGAATATTATGTTATTCATGCCAATAAAAAACTTCATCATATTGGCATCTTTCAAAAATAACTGAAGGTTTAATGGCTCTACTAATACTGTACCATTATGAACGCATTATTTACATGCCACTGAAACTGTAATGTTTATTACCATCAGCTTACTAAATTTTAATGACAGAAATAATAGTTGCAACTATTAATAATATTTAATAACCTGTCCAACACGCAAATCCGGATTCCAGCAAATCCCCATTCGCAAAGTGAGAAGTCAAAATCTAGTCCTTGTTGCGTGACTATTATTAGCCGGTCACATCCATCTTTGCCCAGGTCCCACGTGTGATCTGTGAGCGGTGTTATCTCTAGCCAGGAATTCCATATGATAATTGTGACTAATGGACTCATATACAATGCATGATGCGATTTCCCTCATGGTCACTATGATACTAAAATAGTTGCTACCTGTGACGATTTGCAGTGTTTGAAATGCCTCTTTGAATACTTCTACACTACTTCCTACACTGGCATGATTCTGATGTTTTAGGCCAAAGTATCTATTGACATAGATGTAGCGAATCAGGCCTCTGTAGATAATGTTGCGTGCCATATCAGGTGAATTGTCATGGTTTGACTGCTTTACATTTTGATTTTGACTGTTTTACGTTGTATAAATCTAAATGTTCGTAGTCTGCTCGAAAATTGATAAAACTAAACTAATTCGCACAGAAAAGCAGTACTGCTATTAGAGAAATTATGGCTTGACAATACAATTAATATCTCTGAACTTAACATTGATGGCTACGTATATAGATGTAGCAATATTCTATGTTTTATTGATTAACGATGATAATGCTTGATAACTTGAAAGTACTATGTTTTGACAATATGTCACTTAAAACAAAACCCATTTTGTTTTGCATAATTTTTTCGGTGTTCTCAATGAAAGAAATAACTTAAGTGACCTAGAGGCTACAATGCTAGGGGACCTTAATCATGTTAATGCTAATGCATCTGGAATCTTGTAGTGCGAAAACTACCGATAAAATGGGCCACGGTGTAGTTCTGTATTTCAGTTAATACAACTCCTTTTTATTATAGGAATTTTCGTAGTATAGAAATTGTAAAGCGTAAGAAAAAACACAGAATCGGTCGAAACTAGGTCGTTTAAATACAACATTACAACTCATTGAAAAATAGAAATGTATGCCATTTTCTGTAATTAGGAATACTGATAATATCCAAGGTTCAAGTTTCAACAACTTTCTACCATATAAACCAGTCATAGGTCCTCCTGGGCAAACGCCATTTCTTTATACAGGGCCTGGAACTCTATTCCGACGCACGGTCAAATATTCCATCGAGATACGTCTTCAAAAAGAAAGTCAAAACCCATTTACTAAATAGATGTGAAGATAATGATTTCAATCAATTTTTGTTACTATTGCTGTGGCTCAGCTTCTTGTGTGTTATATATCGTACGATAACTGCTATTTTAAAGGTGGGTGACCAGTTTCTAGTGTGGTTACTTAAGAACGACATTGATAAATAATCTTCTGAAATTTTCAGGAACTGAGTTACGAATCCAGCATTTTGAACTTTACACAAAACAAACAATGCAATATTTTTTTGGAAAAATCTACATAACCACTTTGTTCCTATAAGCATGCAGTCGAAACAAATGCAATCATCTTTTATTTAAAATGGAAGTACATGTACTATGTTATTACCAACTTGAAAGTTTAGTAATGCTGTTTGAATTATATAAATTAATAAACTTTTTTTATTATTGTGAAGTTGTTTCACTGAAAGGCCAAATTCATCGAGGAAAAATATTCATTTAAAATGTATTTGATTCCGTATTGTATACACTAGGCAATGTTTTCAAAATGGTTTCTCTAAAGTAGTAGAATGCTAGCACTTTTCGGACATGTCTTTGTTCATCCTTTCTATCAAATAGCACCAATATTTTCCAACGACAAGATATGTAAAATGCGTCCTGGAATACAAATGTTAACTGTGTAATCCTGTCCTGACCACACCTCACACATTGTATTCCTAATCATCTTAAATGTCTATACTTAATAAAGCGGCACTGGCACATTTTCAGAAAATATGAAATTTCTTCAATTTGCTTGCAAATGATAGTCTAGGCCATTTGAAGAATTGAGATATATTTTACACATAAAAATAACATACCCCAAAACAGATAGGGACATTAATAAGAGGCTAAAGACCTCCAGGTAATTTGTATGCTAACTTTTATTTATAACATTCGGCATTTGCCAGGCAGAACCCAATATTACAATACGCATTAAACTCAAGGGACGCCTCCGGTACAGCGGGGAAAGATTTATGGGAAGAAGTCCGATTTTAGATGCAGGAGGAAACTTGCGAGGACGAGTATGGATCTGCAACCAAATTCACATACGACACTGGCTCGACCCGGAATCGAACCCGAGCCGCCTTGGTGAAAGGTGAGCTACACCAACTTGCCCTCCCAAGTTTGCCGAAACTTTAATAAACAAATGTGTCTATTACATGAATATCATAGACTCGTACTCATTGATATTAAAACCACAGAGGTCACAGACCGGTCAAACAAGGTGCATGTTGTGAGAATCAACTCTACAGTGTGTTTCCTTGTGTTACACGCCATTTCCGCGTCATCTGCTGAATTAATGTCACCGGCGATATTAATTATAAAATCGTTCTGTTTAGCCATAAGCACGCTGATTTGGGCTTAATAATTTCAGGTGAATGCTAATGTATATTAAAGCTTTACCACCAAGCAAAACATCAATTTTGAAAAATCTATTTTTCAAATGTGCCAGTGGATATGTGTGGGTGTTGGCGTGACATTGTGTACGCAGCACATAATGTTCTGCGAGCTGCTTTCTTTGACAAGTTTAATAGGTTCGGCAAAATGTCAGTATCTATAGACCTTCCATCTAGCTAGCATTCCTCTGGTGATAATTAATTTAAACCACCCCCTTGAGATGTCTGGTCTAGATTCCCTAAGTTCCTAGTCAACATCTGCCACCTGTATCACAATTCCCGTTTTGAGTTCATGAATTCGTGGAGAGAGCAATTTTATTACACTGTCCACGAATTAAAAACACTGGAAATGGGAAATAAAAAAAACCCGGTGAATTTATTTTGCTAAGTTGTACGTGCCCTGTGTATCATTCTTGCAAATATAGGAATTTTCTCACATCTTTAGCAATTCTGAAACACACGGAAGTTCATTAGGTTGACATTTGTAAAAAAATATGTTATGATACAGTTTTGTTTTCGTTATTTTGTTTGTTTTGTTTTCAGGTAAGATCTGAAATCAAACATTCGAAATCAACATTTAAGAAACTGATTTATCATGTGGTAAATAAGATGAAACTGGAGTAAGACACAATTAACGGCTGGTTCAAATTTAAATAGAAGCTAAGTTTAAAAAAATGCTGATAATATTTGAACTACAACATTTTATTCAATCTCCTCGAAGTATTTTCTATGATGAACCAAGTTGCTGCACTCGATATAATATATGATGCGTTCAATCAAATTGAATCAATCGTAGGTAAACATTAATATAGGGTAGAACCCGAACTAGGCTTGGCAAGCGTCTCCACTTGCGGAAACTCTGAGAGTAGCCTAAGGTTTGGGTAGAGCAAATTGATCATGTTTACAAAGGTATTCCTCTTTCTTACGTTTCCCGGGCCAGTCGGTTTGCATCATTCATTTACGTAGGTATCTTCAATAAACAGTAGCGGTAATATATAGGTAACTTAGCACGCCTCACCTAATACGTTTCCAGTCTTCAGAGATGTTTGCAGAGTAAAGAACAGACAGAAATCAAGTGACTTTAAATTTTGGAGAGGCCGTGCTCTGTAATGCAATTAAGCCCGCGAAGCCTCCCGGGCTTCGAGCAACACAATCTGTAATTTCCTGGGTCATATTTAACCAGAGGTAATGTCATTATCAGAATTTTAATTTCGTCACATTGACATTGAGATGTAGGCAGATTTTAGGTAGCTCTAGCCTACAGATGTCATTGATTGATTTATTCATGAATTTGTGCTCAATTCCGTATCGTGCGGAACGTAATACTAAATTTAATCTCTAAGGTGTCTAACTGTGAAAAATTCTAACGAGTTAACAGTTTTAAAATGTTGAAATTTTAACTACCTACAGGGTAAAAGTCAAATGACTTCAAATAGGCAAGTTAGCTATTAATAAATGCTCAGTTTAAAATGTTGTTGATTGCTTTATTTTTTCCCTCACTGTTTCTGTCTGAAAGCAAATATTCTTTGCTCCAGGACAAGAATTTTTAAACATTATATTCAAGCACTTTCCCTTCATTTCACTGAACTATATTCCAAAACTCAAACGGTGATCATAGGAGTATAACCCATTAAAATTACTGTGAATTAACGACCCGCCGTAGATTAGTTCTAAACATTATTTCTATTTAATACTCATATACATGTTTTACTATTGTTTATTTGAAAGGCTGAAAATCTTGTCCAGTCTCTTTCTAATATTTGAAAAAAATATGTTGCCATGGCTTGATGTAGCCAGTCCATAGGGATTGGTATCATATTGCTGCTGGATGGCGATAGACAGTTCTGCAGCAATGTGCCAATGTAGAGGTTGTGGTTGCTCTCACGTCTACTATTCTCATCACTTCACTCTAACCACGGTTGTTTGGACAAAGGCAAATAAACCCCGTACTTCGGAGGGGGACATTAAGCCGTCAGACCCATGTATGGAAAAGTCAAACCCATACGTGCTTGTCACAGCTAGGTTAGAAAAGAGTAGGATGTTAACCCATAGCTGTCCCTTATCCATTCCAGTGCTGTCTGGATATTCAATCTACGGACATATAAAGAGCGCCTTTGAGTAGCCATTATGGAGGATGTGAACTGATTCTGCTATCCGTATAGACAGCCACGCTGACTCAGAGAATTCCCGGGGAGGGCGCCCTCAATTTTCAAACAAATTGTGTTTTTGCTTGTCCATATAATAATCACTGTTTGAAATAACTAAGCTCAAACCGAAGTCCTTCATATAGAAAATCCCAACTTTGTTTAAAAATTCCTGATCCTGAAATTTTGTTATACACAGTATCCTATGACACTGTTATACTGCACATAAATGTGTACTGCATGAAAACGAAAAATCCGATTCATCTCTAACTTTGGAATTGGGCATTTTAGCTAACTATCTTTTAATCTAGTTCACTATTTTTAATTACTACACAAAAATATATATTTCGAAATCTCTGAGTCAGCCTTTATGAAATGGCACGTCAAATAAGCCTGTTGTATGTATGTATGTAATTCTAAAGTGTGGGTTTTATACAATTTTAGCTGAAACTTACTTTTAGTGTTATGTTTAGTGCATTCAACGTGGCACGCTTGTGGCACAATGTACTTATGAAGGTGAATTAAGACTGTGATATCATTGTAGAGAACTAGCTAGAATTTACCCCAGGTTTCCCAAATATTGACAACTCTCCCTCCTTTTAATTACTTTTTAAACATTAACAAATTATTGGATAAGATGTCTTTTATTGTCACATAATTGGTTTAGTGAGATCATAAATATGCCAATCTTCCGATATTCTTCAATTTTACAGCAAGCATCCGATGAGTGTGCACGAGTAGTGGGAAAAGGCATGTGTGTGTGGAAAATTCTTTCTTCATAATGTTTATGCAGTCACGTACGCCGTTATCTGGATCAGACGATTGGATTTTTTCTACTCATGGCGCGAAATTCTTTGAAACTGTGGGGAACACCGGTGTTGATGAACTCAGCGAGGGAAGTCTTAGCAAGTGTAGAATCATGACAGCGCCTCTTCAAAGGGATCCAGAAACTATTTAGGAAAATATATTTCAAAGAGTATTTATTATTAACCCTCGTCTTACCAAGCCTTTTTGGTATAACACAGATTACCAAGGGCGAGAATTTGTTATAAAGCACCCGATGCTTATGATTTTGATACCAGAGGATAGCTATGGTTCTCTAATACGTTCTTTCCACACATTGGTAAGATCTGTGCCATCACGTGTAATTGTAGTATTATTTTCAAATTTGGCAGTGCTTTGACGGGTATCCATAATCATAAAAAAGCATTGCCAACATTTAATATATCTATCTTACTTTCAATTTCCTGACGTGAATACAAAGTAGTAGTGTTTTCTACAAATAAAATAAATTCTAGTGTTGATGACGTATTTATGACATTATTGATATACTATATAAACAAAGGAGAGCCTAAATTGAACTTTGAACAAAATGTAACAACGGTCAACATATCCTATGGGGTCATTAATAAATATTACCCAGGATGACCTTGAACCGCTTAAAGCCTATAATCCTTAAACTAATGACGGTAGATATGGCAAACTATACCATTTTTTAATCATCATGATTAGATGAATAAGTTGGCGAGGTTTCAAAACAATTATACCTGTTTTACTTTTGCCCCTTTACAAAATTTACCCCATTGTTGATTTTTCTACACTTTGGACTCATTATTCTGCGAAAATTTAGAAATATGATAACATAAACATTGTTTCTGTTGTAATTTTTTAGGTCAAAAGGCAACATTATTTAATTTTCTTGCACTAATAGTTTGTTATATGTACGATATTCTGTGTAAGATTTGTTGGGTAAATTAAGCTATGCTCAATTAGAAACAATGGCAGTGTTAAAAATAACCTTGTTACCATAGTGACAATCGAAGCTTCAGCCATCTACTCTATTTGCTTCTATAACCCCATAACCAGTTTGGTATGGCAATCTATACATTTATTTAATCCTTATTACATAACAAACATTTTGGTCTAAATTATAGGTTTGTCAGATTACCTTTTTACCCCTAATAATTTCTGACAGATGATTTCAAGGCATTCCCCTTCAGAGATTGTTCTACTTTTTCAGATGTTATTGACTGACATTGTACAATTATAAATCAGAAAAAAATCTTTCTGTTGCAATTTTGTCCAAGTGAGGCCATTTATATGTATAAATTGACTGGGTTATTAACGAGCAATTCTTGTTTTTTTGTTTTTTGTTTTTTTTTTCTTGCTTTGTTTTCTTTTTGGTGATATCTGAAAGCCAGAGTGTACACGATTCCTCCAGCAAATTTGTATGATCTCCAGGAAAGGATAATTTGCAAAGTGGATATTGTCAGAAAAGACAAGGTGGTGATTTGCAGTGCTGTTTGACATATGAATATTAGCGCTGCAGCACCAACCAGTTTAGAATAGTGGTACCGGGGCCGGAATAATAACATTTTGACCGTAGGGATGTGGAGTTCATGATAACGGATGATAATTATAAAAGTAATGGAAGTTTTCATAAGTCACTATTTTCGAAGATGTTCAACATATAAAAGGCAAAATCATTTATACCTCATGCTATACAGCACCTAGGATGACGATTTTGGTGACAAAGTGGATGTTTTTTAAGTGAAGGATTTCAACAGCAATATTCTCAAAACTGCCAGATGAGTCGTGAGTCATTTTATTCATGGACTACCAATGTGACACCCAAAATGTGACACCTTGACTACTCTATATGTATTCACCCAAAACATATATCTGGAATTGCATGGGAATTTTGATATTTAGGCAGGTATTACTTTAATAGAAACTATCATTTGTTTGTCAAGAGTAGAATGGCCCCGAATTTCGAACAATTAATGGTCATGGTCACGTGCACACCTATTGTCAATGTTGGTAGTCAATGTTTTAGGGTTTTCGTTCATAGGGCCATAAAGCGTAGTTAGGAAGTTCTAAGGAGGAGTTACTGAGGATTATGTGTTGGTAGTAATTATCAAGCATCTGGGTTAGTATATTTTCTCACTTTGCCACATTAAGCCTGACATTGCAGTAAGTTAACACTCTTGGGTACTTGTATTTAAAATATTGGGCTATCTTGGAAAAAGTCACATCATATTTATATTCATCCTACAGTTTTGAGAATAGTTTTATTGAACTCCTCGATCCAGAAAACACTCATTTTGACACCAAAATCAACTTCTTATAATTATAATTATAATTCTTAGAATTATACGGTTTTCTTTAACGAAATGTGGGCCATCTTGAAAAATAGCCGTGTATATAAATTTCCATGATTCAGACAATTCTGGCAATTGTATATCGAACCTCTTGAGCCAGACAACATACATTCCGACACTAAGTCACCATAGTAGTGCTTTTACCTTTAAAATGGTGGCAATTTTGGAAAATGTTGGTTTATGCAAATTGCCATCACTTTTATTTTTGTCATTTTTACACAACCGAATGATCAATTTTAGCTATGATTGCAAATGTTATTGTTCCGACCTTGGTTGGTAGAAATCTAAGGCCCTTTTTCACCTGATGCTGCAGCACTATATGAGACAGAGCGCCAGAGGCCTTGTGAAGAAACTAGAAATTGGTTGTGCAAATGCAATGCTTTTTGTTTGGAAACTGTTCAAAATGTTTTGCTGTCCTTTTTTCAGCTAGTAACTCCGTTCACTTGGCGCAAGTCAAATTGCGTCCTCTCTCTTGATTGCTTCATGCATGAAACAAAATCCATTAAAATGGTACCAAAGGAAACATCCTTGTAAAAATATATCATATACACTGGTGCATTACAACACAACATATAATTTTAAAAGTGTATTTTTTTTTACTCAAAAAAGGGTCTTAGCCATCTTACATATATACATATATTCTAGACTTGGTATTATAGATTGGAATCTCCCTCAAATAAATATATAACCAAGTAGTACTGCGTATGGCCGGACTTCTAAGCAACGTGTATATTTAAATAAATTTCTGTTTTTGTCACGAATCCAATTTGATTGGCTGGGTGTCGTATGTAGACGTCTGTTTAGTTAGCCCTATTTTAGGATGTGAAAATCGTTACAAAGATTCGTTTTAATTCTGCCGGCATTTCTCGTCGTCAGCTTTGGCTGACCGGATTTGATTCCGAGACCGGATGCGCCGTTTTGAATTAAAATGCACGTTATCGCTTAAATCGTGATGATATGACATAAAAGAAGCCGGTTATATGTATGTATATGTATAATATTATCTGAAAATACAAGGTCTTATTTTGGAGGGGAATTTTATGGATGTATTTAAATTTGTCTGTGATGAAAGATAATTGTGGACATGGTGGTTGAAACGTGAGCACCAAACTCACGTGTCCCATATATGCTGACACATAACTCTATCATATGTTCTTCTTTAGGTACGCACGTGTGTGAGTTTGTGTATATTGTTTGTGTATGTACACTTGAGCATTATTAGGAAAACCAGACACGCATAAAACAAGTTTTCTAATAATAGGTCTGGGAATGTTTCTTTTGTCTTCGGACGTTTCTCCATTGTGGTTTATTTCGTCATATTAAAAATCCTCGGACGTATTGGAAATATACTTCGGTGTATATATGAGAGACAAAGGCGAAAGAAATTCTTTCGAACAATTCTTTAGAACAATTTAGTCCTCAGATTTGTTTGTCCCCGGAAGTTTTCGTATTGTATTTATTTCGCCATAGCAACATGCGGCTTTTTGATGTATAGTATGTATACAGGGTTATTCGTGTGCGTGTGTGTGTGTGTGTGTGTGTGCGTGTGTGTATGTGCGTATGTGTATGTGTGTGTGTGTGTGTGCGAAGACCTGTGCATAGGTAGGTAGGTAGGTAGGTTTTAAGGAATGAAAGAAAGAAGAGAAGGAAGGAGGATGATATAGTGGAGAGAGGCAGGGCAAGCAATGGAAATCTGTAAAAAGAGAACTGTGTGTGTGTGTGTGTGTGTGTGTGCGCGCGTAGCGTGTTTTATATTAAAAAATGTATGCTAACTCAGTGGGATCGCAAAATAGTGCGCGGTCACTATTTCGGATCAATATCCCCATTCAATAGCATTTATTCTCATTTCCATCCCGGGGGAAGGTTTAGTGGAAAATCTTAAAGGCATTTTATATCAGACGTACTGATTGCATGAACTGGAAGATAAAGGATTTAGCATCCTATGAATCATTATATGAGTTTGTATTCACCTGTGACATTATTATATTAAGTTATTATTCACCATTTGGTATGTTCTTGTATTAAGCAGATTATGGGTGGAGCTATCGCTGAAAGTCTTATATTACATTGTAAATTACCGGATTAGACACTCCAAAGACATCTTTTGTATCGTAAATCCGCCGAATTCAGTGAACAAACTATTAAGAATATTCTGAGGAATTGTTGCATAATGAAAGTCATTTTGTTAATTTTATTTTTTATGTGGCAAGATTTCAAAATATAACTATGGCGTATAATCATTTTTAGATTTGTAGCAGTCAACGGAATTTGAAATTAGACCACAATGTAACAAAAAGGAATTCTTGAAGGTTTTGATCCTAAAGAGAGATGACAGTTACCTCCGAAATAATGTTTGCACTTTTCATTCCGCCAATCAGTCTTAGAATAAAGAAATGTTTGAAAGGGGAAAAGACATTTAAACGGCGTCCCCTGTCGGATCCCTGATCCACTTGAGACTTTCTTTTTATCATATCATTAATTTCCATCAAGCAACTATTAAAGCAAAAGAAAAGCACCCATTGAAATACATCATGATGGAAGAGGTACAACCAAAAGCCCCGCTAAAAAGCAAGAACACGCGAAAGGGTTTATTAACAATGTGACAAAAACAAAGACTAAAACAAAACAGATGAACATTCACAAGCACAATATTCCCATTTGGAAGCACAATAAAGTTGCGTGTTCCGATTAACCCGGAAGTAGTATTGATTTGGATATCAGGTGAAAGGTCGTATTTTTCTCATTGTTGTCCTGAAATTTGAGCACTCAAATCCATTTCATTCCCAAGATATAAACAAAAAACCGCCGTTTTAATGGTTAGCCATCAATATTAGCACAGTATTGAATAGGGCTTTGCAATATGCATTATTGCTTCTCCCATCAAAACCGCAAGTTTGTGTACTTGATGGGACGTGTGTACAAGTGTGTCAGGCTCTCATATCAAGTAGCGAACACGATAGACATGAATCGGAACAAGCACCTTTAAATTTAAAGATCAAATAAAGGTCAACTTCTTTGATGTTAATAGTTCATTAAAGCCCATGCTGATTAATAAGTATCTACATATTGTTTACTAGCTTCAAATCAAGACCAATTATTCCTGTTTGTCAGTAACCTTGAAGTCGGTGGAATATTTGATTTTTGTTTGTTTAAAGCTGCAATTAAACTTTAGAAAACCT
>JAMKCH010088378.1:0-12517 GCA_023653785.1 Ophioderma brevispina
GAACCCCCCCCCCCCCCTTGGGCACCAACGGGAGTGAAAACCCCTTGGTCACTTAAGTGTTAAGTAAGAGATGTATGTATTAGACCACAAGAAACTCATATCTATCTTGTTTGTATGATATTCATTCTTAAAATTCAAAGCAACGACTAAATTCTCCCCATCAAGAATCTTTTGAACCCATGAAAATTGCCTTGTAACTAGATTTGTCATCTCACAATAATAATAAAAGTCTAAATTAAAGTATGAGATATATGCGTTTGACCAGTATAAACACACAGCTGGCAATTTTGTTTGTTAAAATTTAAGATGGCGGTCAATATGGCCACATTCAAAGAATTTAAACCTTAACAATTATCCTATTTTTGTCGTATATCTAGACATAGCACCCAGAAAGAATGATAAAGTGCAAATTAGAATATGTATAATATCATTAGTAACTCATAACTGCTATTTTTGTTCCAGTAGTATTTCTTAAATACAAGATGTCGGCTAATAAAGCCGCTTACAAGATTTTTGCACTCGGCGATATTAGCCGCCATCTTCATTTTCAAATAAGTTAACCAAACAAAAATACCAGCTTTGGGTTTAAATTGGTCAAATGCACATTTATCATACTTTAATTTGCATTTTCATCCTAATTTGGGGAAAATATAAAGTAATTTCGAAGTTTTAACATATTTCGAAGGCGGACAAATTGGCCGCCATATTGAATGTTAAATATACTCACTAAGCAAAACAGGGAGATATGAGTTTCTAATAGTCGAAGACATATGTTCCTAAATTTATTTTCTCATTTTATGACTTTACGACTAAATAATACAGGCATTTAGCACTTTTATACTTTGTAGATCTTTGAGGCGGCCATGTTGGCTACCATCTTGGATCCGAAGCAAAACAACAATACAAATATACATGGCAAGCGGTCATAATGGCTCTAGAAGAACAATTTTTGTTTGTTGTTGTTGAGATCGGTGAAAATTATATTTTTCTGTAATGGCGATCCTAATTTGCATAAATTTACCTAAAGATGGCACGTGGGACAATTTTTTAATTTTTTAACATAGCTAATCGTATTCTACGCATTTTTTCTGATATAGAGACATTTATTAGAAATTGATTTCAGGGGGGTGCACGAGACCCCCTTCTACCCACTAAACTAAACAGGGTCCTACTTACAAGATTGACAATAAAACTACAAAAGTCGATTATTTATTTTTTTGACGTATTTCCGGTGTAGTTTTGTAATGACATTAAATATGAGATATTAAATTCGTTTTCTTCTGTAGAAATCAGGCCGAGCCACATCTCAACGGTGTATTTGTGTGTGTTTCCTATGCCTTTATAGGTATATTCATCCCAGCTAACATAGACTAATCAACCATATTCTCATGATTATGTTTGGAATCATCATGAAAAATGGATTCAAATGAGTACAAACAAGGCTTCCCGTGACGTAAATACGTGAAAGCTTATTTAAAAATAGTCAGTTATCTTAAAAAGCACTGACTTATGTGTTATAACCTAATCTACCAGGGTTAAAATGGTTAACACTAGTGTAACAAAAATTAACACTCAAGAAGTCAAATATTAAATAGTTACATTTATTGTTTTATAAGTTTAATCTACATATTATACTATTCACCATAACCGAAGTGGAGTTTTCATCTGTCACCAAAACACTCCAATAAATGAAAAATTGTAGCACCTTTCTTTGCGCCTTCATTTTAGTAAAACAATGAGCTATACTACTTTTCCGGTGGGGTGGTGTAGGGTGGGGAGGTAGGTTGTCTAAGTGTTGAGGTGGGTAGTACAACTCCAAATAACTACTTTTTGTTCATATTAACACTTAAGTGTATAAGGTCTTGTGCACTCCCGTTAGTGTATAAGGGGGGTCAACACCCCCCCGTGAAAACCACTTTACCGGTGGATTTTTTTTACCAAAACTCTGTTCATTGATGAAGTACATCAACACGACCACATAACAGGAAAAAAAGGAAAATCGGTTGTACCGATTCAAAATGGCGGTCCAAAAACCGAATTTTGCAACGCACACCCAATTCTCCCGCCAAGAAATGAAAAACCACTTTCCCGAAGGACTTTTTCGATAAAATTTGGCTCATAATAGGAGAACATAAATACATTTGCATTGCTGAAATAGAAATTAAAAAAGTTACTCGAATACGATTTAAGGGGCAAAACAAATTTTGAATAGTGCCACCAAAATGCTTAATTTTGCTAATTGGCATAACGCCATGGCCGATTTAATTTTTTTTCACCAAAATATGCGCAACTGATATTTAGGCAATTACATAAAATTTTGGGCAAAAATAATTTACCATTAAAAATGGCTCGCAAAAAACAAAATGTTGGATCCACGTGGACCCCCTCCTCTTATACATTTAAGTGTTAAAAATACGGATGAAATCTACCCAGTTAGTCGATACAGCAGAATATCATCAAAAATACGACGAATTTTGGATCAAAACGAAAAATTGTACTATTTTCTACAAATATCGGGGAATTTGGTGTCCTCGGGATTATGTCGTGATTATGACGTCAAAGGGAGGCGGGTTGGTACTTATTTGGAATCAATAGCTATTATATCGAAACCAAATTGATAATTTGTGCACAATTTGCTAGCCCGACTCATAATTTAAACCATTGTCAATCAAGCAATTTGGTTTGGTAGAGCAAAGTTACGCCAATGAAAACAACACATCCAATTATCCTGTTTACTTCGATTACCAAAATCGATAATTAGCCAACGGACACTAGACACTAGCACTTTAAGCTATTCAGTGTTATGTTACTTCAAACAAACTAAACTCTAATATGGATAGTCCAGTATGTGACAGAGATGTCATCAACTTAATCTTCCATGACAATATAATATTTCTAATTGACAAGGCTACAACTTCATCGCCTCACTGTTTGTAAATCACGGGTCGGAGGAAGTGAATTGCCGCACCCTGGATATTTCGTTAGTACAATTAGGCTTATATATAATGGGTTGAAACAACCCTTTCCCGCGGTTAGACGTTACATAAATTTCTTAATCAGACGAGGTAGTTGTGACCGGTGCTAAAAGCAGAAATCCGCAGATGACTGTCCAAAGAAATCTGAAACAAAAGAAAAATTAAAAAGAAAGAGTGAAAATCATTATTTTTTCAAACTACAATAAGTTACCAAAGTTTAAACACTGTTTTTGTTTAGTTTTTGTATTATTTCCTATCTTATTTATTTTTAATTTTTTCCCTTTCCGATGGCGCAATATTGGTCGAGTGAGCTGTGTATAAACAAAAAGGAACGTGATAAAATTTCAGTATTCATAAAACTAACACAACCTGTAAGTAAATGTTTTAGACTTTTACGAATATTCTAATTTAAAGTGACACGAGACAATTTTCTGAGGATACAAATTTCTCTAAATTTGCATTTCACTGGTTGTACCGAGAACGTTTCAGAATTATTGAACAAATAAGTAAAAAAAAGAAGACCAAAACTAAGTTTGAACTTGTTGCACTCCTAATCGGCCCAAGAGAAGCATGTCTGGACCTTCTGTCATGCACGATAGAAAATACTAAATCATCTTTTTATTACATAATGACAGTGTTTCCAGCTTATTCGCTTCAGATGTAATTTAATAATATGAGCATTCTAAATAGTGAAAAAAGAAACTATGGGAATTAAGTTTTCTGGAAATGTCCTGGGAGTCTTTTCAAACACTTAACAGTATTTTTAAGAAATTATTCGCAAATCTTCGCTTTTGTATTTCTTTGTTTATTTAGAAAACTTGTAAGATGGTACAACAATCCTGAGAATCCATTAGTACTTATCAGTCTCACAACATGCCTTAAATAAGCCGTGTTCAATATTAAAGCAATTATGCTTTTAATGGCGCAGAGTGTATCACAATAGATGAAAATGTTTACGTCATAACTTCTGAAATATCAGTGCAGGATATTTAGAAAGTAAATGATAGGATGAATAAAGAAATACATTTCGCAATCCTTTAACACACCTCCTCGGTTTTGACTGATGTCTACTATCTTTCTTACAGTATCTCTGATTGGCTCATTACATGATTTGATATGACATGACCTTTGAGTAACCAATCAAAATTTACCTTCTATATAATTAATTGAAAATAACACTGCGAATAACCAATCAATCAGTTTGTTAGTATAGTGCCCAGGAGGTTAAACCAAGAAATCTTTCATATAACTTGTGGTCAAGATAAGGTTTCCTTATCACAAAGCATGTTCATCTATTCTGATAGTCCTTGCCCACTTAAACTTCATGTTCATTTCACATTCTTAAACTTACTGTGCACAGTATCAAAATCTCTACAGATGTCGTTGTACTTTGCAGAATTCAGCAGACGTCGCCATGCTGGATCCCACCACGCAGCAAAATGGCTGTCCTTCCGGGTCATCAATGCGGCACCACCGATTTGACAGCGTGTGAGGTCGGGACCGTTCTGTTCCAAATTGTCGAAAGCGTCTGTATATTCTTTAGAAATGAAAGCAGCATCAACCTGAAAAGTGCATCGTAATTTAGTAAATATATCCATTATTATGCAAATATAATAGCGAGTGCCACTTTGTGTCGAGAGTAAAATAGTGCTTATTTATCACAGTATAGAGTAGCGCCGGAGAAGCGTATCGTAACTCCATTTCCACAAAAAACTACCGTATTACATTTTCGTAATAAATCAAATACTGAAAGAGATGCAAAGTACGATTTGTATCACACGTCCTGTCATGGGATGTCTGGAAAATTATGAAAATCAGTTTTGATAGAATGTAGCCAAAGAGTAGGCATTTTCAGTGTTTCTACGATATAGATATACAAACTTTGTAGCGAACTAGTATCAAACTTGCTGTCCTTGATGCTTCAACTACATAATGCTATTGTTAATAAGATATTTGACACAAAATGGCATTACAAAAATGGATTAAAAATGCAAATGGTGCGCCCGCAGGCGGAGTGCCCATCTCTCTGTCATTGGCGTTTGGGCCAGACTCCCTCATATAATGTTGCTGTGGGGGGTTTGCCACTCCTCCCGCACAGCGAGTCTGGTTTGCATTCCCAGCATATGCCGGTGTAGAAGTAGTTATCGTCCGGCGTACTCATAGTCCGGGAACAATGGTGAACAATAGGGCATTCGATTCAGTTGACTCTTCACGCAACATTAGTTTCACGCTTTATTCCGTTATCGTCTATGGAGCCCCGGACTTTGGCTCCCGCCGGACTATATCTGCTTTCACACCGGTACCCATTTATACTCTTGGGTGGAGAGAGGCAAGCGAGATAAAGTGCCTTGCCCAAGTGCCAAGTGCTCAACACATTGGCGTCAGCGGGGCTCGAACCCACAGCCTTATGCGGCGAGCGCTGATCCACTGCACCACATGTGCTACCTTAAAATGGATTCAAATAGCCATTTAAGCCCGAATTCTTAAAAACTTAGCATTTGTGAATTTTCCAGCTGACAAATACCTGTCACATATTGAAAATGTCAATGCAAAATAAAAGAACTTAAAATAATACCTCTCCATCATTAACCGCATCAATAAGGTCCTGTTCATCTTCCAATATAACGATCTGATTGTTAGAAAGATCAGACCCCTGAAAAAAAAAAGAAACATCGTTTAAAAAAAATCAAATATTAGGTACCAACAATGTTTTTTAGGGACATATTTTTGAAACCTCTAACAGCATTAATTATTCCTTCTTTCAGAGGTAGGCAAATAGAAGGTAACTGATATAAATATACTCCCGGTCAATTTGTGGCGGTTCTTTACAGAGTCAGAATCGTATTCAGATATTAAAATAAAACATTAATAACATGAATTTTCTGAAATTCATGTATGCTTTCCTAAAAGGCTGAATAGGAAAGCCGAAAAGTTCAAAACTTAGTTTAGTTTTTGGTTTTCTTTTCTGCTTGCTTGTCTAATAATCCTTCGAAACGTTCTCGGTAGGTGTTCGATAACCAATCAAGTGCAAATTTAGAGAAATCTGTATCCTATGAAAATCTCCTCATAAAAAAAATAACGTAGTTATAATCTTAGTGAAAATATCAATCAATCAATCAATCAATCAAATTTATTCATCACATAAGCAAAATACAGTGAGTAGCAATACAAAAGTTAAATAGCCAATATACGATACGATATGTGTAAGGTAGAGTATAGATATACGGTATTAACTCATATTTCATGACGGGAAGGGGTATTTGACCGGGAGTATAAATAATGGATGAATGAATGTTCGGATGGATGTAATGGATGGATTACGGATGGATGTGCGGATGGATTGATGGATGTACGGATGGATTGATGTACGGATGAACTTGCGGATGGATGAATGAATTACGGGTGAATGACTGTACGGATGGGTGTGCGGATTAAAGGATGGATGTACTGATGGATATATGGATGGATGCACGAATGGATGTGCGGATGGATGAATGGATGGATGCACGAATGGATGTGCGAATGGATGGATGATTGGATGGACGGACGGTCGGACGGGCAAACAAAAATATATTATATAACACATCTCAGCATTTGAATAAATCACTTATTACCCGGATTTCATCTGCATGTCGACGCAAGCAAACTTCATCCGCCAAAATTCCGTTCAAAAAACCAATCTTCTTTCCGGTTAGGTCCTTCCAATCAAAGTCTCTCGGATTTCCTCTTTGAACACCAAAAAATGATGGTTGAGCTTTCGAGAGTGGTTCAGTGAACGAAAAGGTTCTTAAACGGGGATATGTGATGTCCCAACCTGTTGATGTAATAAGAGTTAATTTAATTAGCGGAGTAAAACACATACAAAATACTTACAGAATGTTAGTTTCAAATAACGAAGTTGTATATTGTTATGTAACTATTACGATTTGCTATTTCGCAGACACCAGTTTGTCTTCTGGTAATTCGTTCGACGTCATCAGGACCTTACACCTCACCAAGAACGTCATATGGCTACATCCAAACACTACCTTTGTTACTTTTAAAGCAACATGTAGTTAAACTTAAAAGTTTTCTTAATTAGTTAATTTTATTTTTGTGATTTTTTTTTTTAACAGTATAACACCAGGTACACCTGATCGACCCTATGTTACTTTTGACATATGACATTTGACCTTTGACATCTGAGTCGAAACTACCATGGATTCATGAAAGGGCCAAGGGTTATTTGCCTATCGATTGTGAGGGCCAAAGGTTCTATAGTGAGCTACAGGTGTTCAAAAACTTTAAAGATTGTTTCATATCACTTTCAAGACATCCAAGGGATAATAAAGGGTCCACCCTGCACAGTATGGGCCCAAACTAAGAGGAATATAAATTTCCCTCGGTTTCCTATCAAACGATATGACCGGGGAAGACGTAAACCTATTTTACACAGAAAATAACATGTTACAGTTAACTGTAGCTTTATTACGAGGCCAAATACTGCTGAATGATTTTAGCCTTTATTGTTGACCTACCACAATTTTTCAATTACCAAAATGTCCTAAAATGTAATTATTAAGTAAACATCATGACATGAACTCTTACCCACTGATATTATAACCACATCACAAACAGGTCAAATGGAGTACAAACAAAGGAAGTTTATTTGGACATTATCATTTCAGGTGAGAACTATAACACATGCATAAACTTTAAAACCATGTAAAATACCCCCTTTTTGAGACATCATGAGGGCGCACTTATCTAAAAATGTTGCTGTCTCCTTAAAGAGCTCGGGGTGTTCAAGACCGACACGTGATTGGGCCAGTGAATGAGTGTTAAGTAAGTAAGAAAGATTCCCAGCTATAGTATAGGCTGACAAATCAGGGGCTAGAAAACATCTTTTGAACCAATAAAATCAGCGTGTTAGTGTGAATAATGTACATACCTTGAGCGGCATCAAACCATCCAGCTAGAAGTCCTTGCCCACCAAATCCGTTATCCCAAACGTTAGCATCCTTGTCTCGTATCAACTGGCAATTCCTATTTGCCAAACGACAGACTGCGGGTTGAAAATTGAAATCAGTCATCAGTCACATTCGATATCATGTTTTAAAAATTGCCTCAAATTTGGTGCTGACGAAAAGAAAACATTTCTTGACATGTTAGGCGTAGTGAAGCAATATTTTTCATAAATTATGAAATGTGTGTCAGCAATTGCAGCTATTTTATAGACTTCGTTGGCATGTCAGTGTATTGAATAGTGATGTAAATATGAGTTTCAGTGAGAGGATTACAAGTACAACAGAAACGTCAAAGGCCTTCGGCAAGTCTCAGATTGGCAAAAATCTCAATATTCCACATTTTAATTATCTTCCAATATATTCAATTGTGATCATATTTATTTCAAGTTATGCCCAAGTTGACCTTTTCGTAACGGCTGAAATACCAAAGATAATTGATTATTTTGCGGGTTATTTTGCTGCGCGACTTTTTATAAAACGTTCTTGCAGTTTATTGGACAGGAACCTAAAACAGTTTAATCAGTCCCGAAAACCAACAATGCTAATGAAGTTTAGACATGAAGTGTAATGCAAGTTCTTTTAAAATCACAATCAGTCATTTTTTTTCCAAATTCGAAATGCCCATTTTGTCTCTAGTGTTAAGTCATATCAACACCTATATTACTGTTCTATGTGAATAACAGACACTGAAGCATTATAAAGCGGTCTTGAAGATGCCATGTACGACTGTTTCTCGACCTAAAAAAAGTCGGATCCCGACTTTTATTAGTAAACAAAGCAAAAAAAAAAATCATAATTTCTTGACAAATACTTAAATGGGTCTTTACTACAACGATTTCCAATACAACAGTACAAAAAATGGACTTTGATAAAAATAGGGTACGCGATTTGTTTATATTTTGAAGAAATCGCTGATAGTGGCTTTAATATAAAGGAATACATACCCGCTTCAATAACGTCGATGTTAAGGCCCCGTACCTGTCCTGACTCTTCGTCCCTACAAGAAAAGAAGGAAATTATTAACACATACACAGAAGGAAGAAACTCCAGTAGTTGGGTACATCATCATCAGTTGAATATAATCGAGGTATATTAAAATGTTCTCAGGAATTAATTATGTAGCTTTATGTAGTGTGATAGTGAAAAATATATCATGAGGTCACATTTTTACTTTTCTATTTCACGAGGCGAATCTGGGTGATATGGAACAGTCATAATTTGGTCGAATGATATATTTTTACCATTGCACTAATATAAGCATTCGATGTTTGTTTTATTTCATGATATAACATGGCTCGAATCACTGTGATCATGATATAAAAGGGACTATGCATTGATTGCACAATAAGGTGCAAACAGCATTTCCAATCTTTTTAAATTGGATTTCAAATCAAAATCTTAATGTAACTTTATGGCACACCCTGACAATAATTTTATGGTATTAATTTTTTAATTACGGTTTCAAGATGTTACATTTACCAACAAGATGATGATGCACCATCCTTTTAATACAATGTTTTCTCATCAAATGAATTCATTCAAATGCAACAGGAAATATTGCACGTGTAACCAACACTCCTGTGTTGTTGCACTACCTTTTAGGTACCTAACTAAATCTGACAACATTAACAAAAACTAGAAGCCAATAAGTTACTGGAAAAGGTAAACTGAATGTTGCAATCCCAACTAAATTGCTACTCTGTATGTGTGTATGACGCTTTTATATGTGCCATTGTTGTTGGGCTGAACGTTTAAGTGTCATCATACTAAAAGTGAGACTTCAATTCCAACTAAAAACAAGTACACTGCAAAAACAGTGCTTAGAAATTAAACACTTTTCTAAACACTATTTTGCACCACGTTTCTAAACATTTTGAAATGTCTGTTTAATTTTAAACATGTTTAGGGATTTGACATTAGGTGTTTATACATTTGATGCCAAGTGTTTAGGAATTAAACATGTCAAATCTCTAAACACTAAATTGCACCACGTTTCTAAACACTGTTTTTGCAGTGTAACAATAATGTTTGGGTAAAGAAAATCTTCATCTGGAGGGTCCAATGCTTGACTCCCCCAGTGGGATCTGCAAGTTTTAACTTGCAGTATTTTGTTATAATTATTATTAAAAAAACATATCCCTCTTATATTAAATCGTATTACAGAGATAAATAAAAGAAATCACTTTGGAGTTAGTATATTATAATTATATGAGTAAAAAAGAGTGCTTTGAAAAAGACAGGTTTACTCGCAAGTAGTTTTTGCCAGAGTATACTCACAGATAGACTTGAGCAGATGAATAATAATTTGAGCTGATTGTCCAGATTTGATCATCGTAGTCATGGTAATAGTCGTCTTTCTTCACCGCAGGTAGGCCTGAAATACAACAGTATATGGTGTAAGATGTCTTAAAGGCACATAGCGGCATGAAAAAATATTCAGATATAATGAAATGGACACTCACCGAAATCACTTCCACAAGTTTTCCATTTGAAAACATTTTGGGTGTTTACATTTTGTAAAAAAAAGGGAAAAGTAACTAATATTATTTTCCTTGTAAGCTTCACATCTCATCCAAGGATGCTGACATTACTGCCAGCATTCATCAAACTTGAAAAGCATGCAGCCATTAGCTCACAGACCATTGCTATTGTATATACATGTGCTAATTCCGGCTAATCCACCTTTCACTTGCCTTCCCAATATCTTACTACACGTCTGAAGTACAATGTCGGAATCCCGATCTGAATGCTTTTGAATGAATTGTGTCACAAAACATGCTAGATACACTGTAAATTCTGGCAGGATGTCAACACCTTGATTTTCCGTGGCAGGATTTGCCACAAACTGACATGAACTCTCGCTGTTTTTTGCTGTTTTTACAGAATGTAAACATCCAAATTGTTTTCAAATTTGTGGAAGTGATTTCATTAAGGGTCCTTTTCATTATGTCTGAATGGTTTTTATGCTATTATGCCCCTTTAACCCTTTGGACGACTGCAATCGCTTCGTGTTTCCAAAAAAATAAAATTACTGTGCATTACCATACTCGGAATGAGAAAGATGAATTCAAATAGGTAAGTGATTTATCAGATGGCTCCTATGGTAGTTTTGATGGTCATTTCGGAAGCCATCTCAAAAAACACTGACTATTTGTATGTGTTATCTATCTATGCAGAACCTATCTTAATGGCAATTTGTAAAACAAGATAGTGTGTTTACGGTATATCAAATATTTTTTTGAAAAAAAAAAAATGATTTCAGAGTTTAGTGAATGCAAAGTAAATATTTTTTAAAGATGAGTGATCCGATCATGATCCGAATTTTAATTTGCTGTGTTCTACCTCACACTGAAGGATATCACTGAAACCTACAAGTTTTGGGTTAAATCGGTCCAGCCGTTTGGATAGCAGAAACAAAAGTGTATAGTAACAATAGGGTGAAAGTTACGTTTATATGTTTTAATTTAAAAGAAATCATAAAATTTGAGGTAATCACAGCTTTTGCCTTTTTGCAACAAAGGGAATTTGAATTACATATTAATTAGAATCATGCCTTTCATTATTCCCATATGCTATTCCGCTCATCAAGTCTTAGTGCAGATGTTGCAACTTGCTAGTGGAATAGCTTAAAGTTAAATGATAGACTAAATGATAGAGTATGATATGCTATATCCACCATAGAAAGTAAAAGTTGGGTTGTCAAACTGGTAACATTGTAATGGGTAAATAATACCCTCATGTGTGGAGAAAACTTTTAGCCCAATTTGGGTATAGCTTACATAACAATGCGTATAAAGTGTAGTCCACTTCGACTACGATTTACTCATATATGAGGTTAACGCCATTTTGCTCCTTCTTAGTGTCTAGGTTAGATACAACACGATACTGTCATTTAGCATAGTATTTCATTTCTGGTCCTGGTTCCTTTAAATAAAACGTACTATACTCTGTCCAGCTCGAAGTATGAAGTAGCGACGCGGGCGTATACATTGTACCGACTTTCAGCGCGCGCGTACGCAAAGCACAAGCGCACTACAACTGAAAGACGGCACTGGGTATACGCGCGCGTCGTCACTTCATACTTCAGACAAGACAAAGTATAGCTGTACTAGCTACTTGTATTTTTAGGAAATCAGTATTATTATCTTAAAAATAAAACATAAAAGATTCAACTGCAGAGAATTTTGCCTTAGGATCTTTTTTTTTTCAAAGACGTCATATAAAGGTGCACCTGAATATTTTTAGAAGTTCAAGTTTTAAACTAATGCAATACTTACTTTAAAATATCTCCACCTGAAAGAGTGGAGCGTAAAATGTATTTCCTTGTACAAAGTTGTGAATTTATGAAATATTTTATATTGAAACATAGGCAATTTAAATCTCTCAGCATAACAGAAGTCCTGTATATTGAATCCTAATCCTAAATAGACTGAAGAGGAATCTCTCATTTCCAATGAACATTTATATAGTTTTACTGATCTGCTGATGTTCATCAAATAGACCTGTGTAGTATACAAATACTACATGGTTGGAGGG
>JAMKCH010088378.1:12942-69040 GCA_023653785.1 Ophioderma brevispina
CTTATTCTAGAGTGTACCTACACAATGTAAGCACTGACTGGAAATTTAATTCACTGGAAGTAGTGGTTTCTGAAATCTGGCAAAGACTATTTTGACCATTTTATTACAAAACTTGTCTACAGATTTGATGTCATTTTGTTCAAGTGTAAATTTAAATTTTCAATTTTATGATACTGTAATTCATCACAAAGATATTACATTCTAAAATAACAAGGAATATTAAAAAAAATATTAAAAATGTAAACATTTCTATACTTTGTCTCATCTAAAGTTGAAGGTGACGTCATTATGCGTCTTAGCATTCCCACTAGCGTCTCGATCGTGCCGCCTTTATTCGCGTGCGTATCATGCCCTGATTCCAAGCATAGCGCGCGCGATTCATGGGTGCGCAACATAAAAGTCGCAGTGACGTCACCTTCAACTTAAGATGACACAAACTATATACTCTGTCCAGCTCGAAGTATGAAGTAGCGACGCGGGCGTATACATTGTACCGACTTTCAGCGCGCGCGTACGCAAAGCACAAGAGCACTACAACTGAAAGACGGCACTGGGTATACGCGCGCGTCGTCACTCCATACTTCAGACAAGACAAAGTATAGCTGTACTAGCTACTTGTATTTTTAGGAAATCAGTATTATTATCTTAAAAATAAAACATAAAAGATTCAACTGCAGAGAATTTTGCCTTAGGATCTTTTTTTTTTCAAAGACGTCATATAAAGGTGCACCTGAATATTTTTAGAAGTTCAAGTTTTAAACTAATGCAATACTTACTTTAAAATATCTCCACCTGAAAGAGTGAAGCGTAAAATGTATTTCCTTATACAAAGTTGTGAATTTATGAAATATTTTATATTGAAACATAGGCAATTTAAATCTCTCAGCATAACAGAAGTCCTTTATATTGAATCCTAATCCTAAATAGACTGAAGAGGAATCTCTCATTTCCAATGAACATTTATATAGTTTTACTGATCTGCTGATGTTCATCAAATAGACCTGTGTAGAAGTAATTATATTCCGGCTACAACGGTGAAGAATAGGGTACTCAATTCAATACTCCTAACGCAACATTAGTTTTACGCTTTATTCCGTTATCGTCCATGGAGCCCGGACTGTGGCTCCCGGCGGACTATAATTATTACTTTCACACCGGTTATAGCAATATTTGTAAACATGTTAGGGCCTGCTACCTTGAAGTAACACATTGGATAATTGTCATTGTTGGAGTTTACTACTATGGGGCATAAGTTTTCATAGGAGTCAATTGACAAGCAACAAAAGAAGTGACTTTGGATGTTAAATGTACAGCCAAATATCATAACCTACAAACCGTCAGGAATGCCCGACGTTTTAGCTCTCATAATAGAATAACTTACCGCCATTTTCTGATATAGGTACAGCCTGTGGCACACCTCCAACAGTCACTTCAACAGGCTCTGGTTCTTCCGCTACAAAAGTAACCACTGTCAACACCAACGTCCCCCCTGCAATAGCTCCAACAGCAGCTATTAAGATGAGAGTCAGGCATACAACCCCACCATTTAGTTCCTGGGTATGTTTGTTCTCGCCCATGATTAGAAACTTTCAAATAATATAATGCTATGAATTTACAACCATCAGAAAATTGTTGTTACAGCGTATGGCATCAAGCTCAGGTATGCTAGGGTTTTGTCAAAAATTAATGGACCAGTGCACAAAAACGTAGTAAAGGGTCAAGTATATACGTAGTACACTAAAATCAAAACAGACAGTTTTGACTGACACAATCATTGAAATGGCTTTTAATTTTCAAAATAACCTTGATTAATTTGAATAATTACTTATGATTATGTTAATATGACGATCGATCACAAGTTCATCCACACTAGAGTATTTATGAATTTCATTAAAACCAAATTTGGGATAGTTTCCTAAATATCTATAATTGTTAGTACCTAGATATCTAGTACATGGTTTAATATGGTTTCGCATACTGACCTTTTTGGTAAGTAAATGGCTTTGTTTTGGAGATAATTCGGTTGGAGTACTTAGGGATCGCCCCTTTCCATATTCGCGGGAATATCAATGGAAAAAATGTATTTAAATGATTTTACATACCCCTATCTGTTTTTAAAAATCATAATCGCAAAATATAAATTAACAGTTTTATATATTTTCAGCAAACAGAAACGTCATGACTGTGCAAGACAACTAGATTTCCAATCCCTGTACAAACCTGTGTAGATTTTTAAACAGAGGCGTTAAATAACGAGATGCTTCCAAAGTAAAATTGTACCGAATGTAATTAGTATACATCATCTCCTTAAATGCCAACAGCAATAAAGCAATTATTAGAATCCACTGCTCCTGAGAAATTGTGGACACAAGTTTGAGCCAATTTTGAGGCATTTCCGAATGTCTCAAAGTCAATAACCTTCATTTAATCTAAAGAGTATAATGATTGTCGCATTTATGTTGATCTCTTTAGACTCTTCGAGATAATTAGTTCGGGAAAGTAGCGATACACAGAACCTCCTATACACTAACAGGGTGCCTATTTTAGAAATAATAGATATACATTTAAATGGAAAAACGGATGCGTCGGTGTGGTCTAAACGCATAGTGAAGCACTAAATCTAATAACAAATCTCAAGGTAATTTAGCTTATATGTTATTTGATGACTTACTGTTTTCAAAACATCAACAAATAGGGTTGTATAAGCAATCTGGTGATGGCGTACCCTAAAAGGCTGACATTTAATGTCACATTGGCTATTTCTTTACAGTACATACACTACAAATCTATGTGCACAATTCAAACTTTGAATTGTATATCTGTGTAACCACTTTGTACATATCACTGATCGCTCGTTTATCTAACCTTATTTTCATGATCTATACCCCATATTCCTTTCCCTCTGTCATTTTTCCTTTGGTTGTACCTTCTCTCCCTCCTCCACTCCTCTCTCTTTCTCAATCCGTCTCCACTCTCCCTCAAACAAAAATAAACAAAAGAAAATATAGCCTATAAAATTGTCCTAGATCGAATTAGTCAAATTTACTTATATAGCCCATGACATATTAGAGCAACTTATACTGCATTATGTCTGTGTAGATAGGCTTTGAAAATTTTAGACAAACGGAACTTGTGTTTTACCAATCTTATACATAAATGCAGTACCAAAACGTCAAGGTCACACAGAATTGAGGTTTAAATTATATTGGTGTTTATTGAACCAAAAAGCATGACAAACATTTGCAATCCAGGTAAGAGTGGTAAGAGCCTGACTCTTGGTCATGAAAAATGGCAACACTGTTTTTCCAGGTTCGCTTAATACGGTTCGGAGGTTTGTTCACAGTTTCTCTACTTTTTATATTTTGTATAAAGAACAAATAACTTGTCTAGGTCAATAAGCAGATTTTGACCGGTATTCATAACAAAATAGTCCCACCTTACTTGATTTGAAATGAATAGCTTACAAGCTTTGTGGCATAAATCTCGTTAAAGCGTGTGTGTAAAAGGCATAAGATAATATTAACCGTCAGCAAATTTCGAATCTTACTCTGTCAGACATGGGGCGCCACAATATCCCTTTCTGATATTACACTTGTCAGGTGGCGTTTCCCAGTTAAAGGGCATCACCCGATCCTCAGCTACCCCCACCTTTCACACCATCAAACCTGAGATTTTGGTACAAATGAAAGCTTGTATTTTTCTCATCTCACCTGAAAGATATTTCGACTGACTTCTTTCCCGTTCAGCTGCTGCAGAAATATGGTCTGTTTACGGTAACCGGAAAATAGTTTGTACATGGGCTATTGTAATACACACAAAATGGTATTTCGGATTAAAAGTTTGGAATTGGAAGCATTTTGGTGATGGCCCTTCCTCCGAAACAGAGAAAAATATATGTTGTAATTGGATGGGTCACCTTTAATATACATGACATGGGCGTACGCGTTACTATTCGCGTGAACTACGCCTACGTGCAGTCCTACGGTGCGTTGTTTTGGCGGGGAAATAGCGTACATAGCAATGTCGGGACGTGTAACTGCCATTTGCGTGGCTTGTACTTTTACATGAAATGTTAGAATCTGCTGTTTGATTGATTCGTAAACAAAACAAATTTCCCATGGTAACTTAATAAACTTTCTAAAACATTGATGGATGTGCGGCGGAACGGATTTGAAAATGAGGAGACTGACTTTGAAATTGTAATTTTGACCATCGTGTTGTATGCATTACTTATTCAAGTAATGTGTACTAGGCCCCTATTTAAAAACAAACAAACAAACAAAAACAAACAAACAAATATCAGGGTTTCTGAGAAAAATTCTTTTAGACATACGGAGATTTTGTTTGAACTGAACGTGTGCAATTGCTACATATCTTGACAAACTTTTGAAATTCTTATACTTAAGCACCAATCAAGTGTAATTAAGTGTCGCCCATATCAGCAGGCTCTCTATCTCTCAGTGATCGTCCAGAAGTTGACCAAGTACTAGGCATATTAAGAGTATTAAGGCTGCAATACGCGCCTCAGTGCACCATCTACGACCTTGTAAACGTGTATAACTGTAAGGCTACAACTCGTTATTTCCAATGGTACATAATCATATACATGCAAAAGCAATATTGAACACTTGACAGGTAACAGTGTATTATTGGTTAAAGTTCCTTGTTTTTATTTCGAAAAACACTTATGTCTACATTTAAAATCACAGAGATCACTTCAATGGTCTCTCCAATGATGGCGTGACTGCAGTGGTCACTCGAACAAAAGTGACATTTTATTCTCTTCGAAATTAGTGGCGTTCATTAAATTTTCTCTTTAGAAAGAGTACAATTTCACTGATTCTGTAATCTCTCCAAAAGAGTAAAATGTTACTCTTCTGGCATTTAGATAATAGGGTTTATGGTTAGGGTTAGAGTTTAGGGTTTCGGGTTAGCAATATGACTATAGTCAGGATTTTTGTGAAGTTGATTCTATCTTCTGTATAATGTACATAGTTAAAATAACCATATATATCAATACCATGTGAAATCTTACACATATACCGAACTTTGTCAGTCTTTCTACAACGTGTTTCATGCTCTGTTGAACATAATTTACCCTATATAGTACTTTAGCGATTATTATTATCATTATTTTTGTGTTAATATACAAACAAGGCTGAATATATTAAGTATGGAGTTTCACTAAATAGAGTCCATGCTGTTGAGCTCTATCGATTAGATTATGTTTCGTCGATTTATATCGGATAAGTATAACCGTTGTCATGCAACTCCTACATGCAGGCCTAGATTATTTATTGTAATGGGTAAATTTAAAATGTATTAGTACTTTATAATATTGGTATTCGTAAGAAGTTTTAAGGCCGGTTGTGAAGCCTTTCAAGATTGACGTTCTTTTTCCCTCAGTTTATGGAGATTATAGGGTAGGGTATTTCGTTTTAATTTTTTTAATTGACAGATCGCTATATTGCATTTAATGTTGAAGTAAACTATTTATTTTCTTAAATTACATGACACTAAGATTAAAACCTTCTCCCTACATAGCTATTACATATACCATTTCATTGAGGTTAGATGTAGTTTAATTTCGATGCATTTGAAGAAAATTGAATCAATATTATTTTTAACGATTTTTAATTTTGATTTTGAATTGAATTTGAATTTAAATGTTTTTAAATTGACAAGGATTGGATTTTAATTTGAATCCAAATACTATCTATAGGATCAGTTTTGGATTAGAATTTAATATTTTTTTGCGTCGGATTTAAATCCGATAATTTTGATCTGGCTAAACTTGTAAGTCAAATGATAATATTATTATGATTGTTTCATATCCATATTTGGGCCATAATCACCTTTTGACTGCACTGCACTCTCAGTGGACATTTGTGGCACGACCAATGAATATGCCCTGTCTTTTAACCAAGAAACTTTAGATATTCAACACTTTAAAGAGATACCCCGATTAAAGTCAATTTAAGAAGTCAAGTCATATATCATTTATAAATTAATCCTATTTAAAAATAATTTCATACAATATTGCTACAGATATAAGCATCATTTGCAACTTTGCCCTGCAAGAGACACTGAATGCATTTGAATGCACTGTCAAATCAAATATTGAAAGGTATCGATTTGAGCATTTTCTCACCCCTAAGTAATTTTACATGGGTTTCTATGAAAAAATGAAATATACTTCTGAGACTCGGTTTTTTTGATCAATGACTTCTTCCTCAATGGCAGCAAAAGTGTGGATTTGGTGGTTTTGTCCACCTTTGAGCAAACAGAATTTTGATCACATGGTTTTACGCAAATACTCCATTTACAATTGATGTTAATGAGAATTTTCAACTTGGCAGTTGGGAACGGCAATTTACATCATTTTGTTTTTATCCCAAATGACTTTAAATAGGATTAATTTAAATATTATGGATCAATTGCACTTGCGAGAGTAACTGCCATAATTGACAATTCCACGAATACACTAAAATTAAAGTACTCCTGTACACCAATAACATCAAAAAATTACAATTTTGGTAAAAAATGGAACTACGTCACCACTGGCCTGTGATCATGAGGTCATAGGTAGGAAACAGCTAGTCGTATCACACAAAGGTGACATACTTTACTTCTTAAGTTCAGATGTTCCATTTCTTTGTCTATCATGACATTGTACAATACAATGCCTATCATGACATTGTATTGTACTTCAAATGGCGTGATGTTACTAATTTTGAGGCTGCGATAAAAAGAGCAAGCAGTGACTCACAACAGGTTGAGCACATTTTGGGACCTTTTTGTTCATACCATCACCTATAGAAAACATTTCTCAGATAAATTATTTTCTGGAATTATTGTAAGCTTGCTTCTAATACCAAAATCTCTTTGTTGAGTGGCAGCCGGAGTAAAGAAACTGCGAGTCCCCCATGCCAAAGATTATCTGCCCATGAGAGAGTGTCCCAGCTACTATGTCAACATGAACGGAATAAAGGTAGCTTTTGATTTGTTAGCTTATCGCTCATTAATATTAATGGAACACAAATGCGCTTTAATCGCAATGCAGTGCGACACAATTTTCAGCATACGTGTAGTTGTTCATGCACAGCATATTGGAGTGTACTTCGCTCATGGGTAAAAAGGAAGGAAAGAAAGACAAATAAGTAAAAGAACATATAATAATAGAAACAAAACTCTAACGCCTATAATTGTATTATACCAATAATGTTTAAAGAGACACTGGCACATTTGAAAAATAGTGCGCCCTCAAGATTTTTCAAAATCGATATTTTTGCATGGCTGTACGGCTTTTATATACAAAAGCCCTCACCCGAAATGATTAAGACCAAACCAGCTTCCTTATGGGTAAACAGAACGATTTTATAATTTAGCGTCGCCGGCGACGTTAAATTCAGCAGACGACGAAAATGGCGTTTAACACAAGAACACGCACGCCATATGCACGTTTCCCACGCTATGCACACTGTTTGATCGGTCTATAACCTTTGTGGTTTTAATATCAGTGAGTACGAGTCAAAAATATTCATGTAATATACACATTTGTTGATTAAAGTTATGGAAAACTTAAAAGTTGGCCTACAAATTACCTGGATGTATTTATTCTCATATCAATGTCCCTATCTGTTTTGGGGTATGTTATTTTTATGTGTAAAATATATCTCTGTTCTTCCAATGGCCTAACTATCATTTGAGAGCAAATTGAAGAAATTTCATATTTTGTGAAAATGTGCCAGTGCCGCTTTAAGCTTTGTCAATCAGAATTACACGATAGGCATGTACATACTATTACAGACCCACAATATAACACTTGTGCTGCCAAGGGTTTCCTAGGAACCCACACACTACATTTTGCCAGTTTTACGACCAACGATATACTTTTTCCGACTCATATTTTTTGTATTTGTGTAACTTTCGGATACGCATCTTTTCATGAAAAAAATGTTAAAATCCATCACCCCGTTAATTAGATAATTAGTGGGGGTCCCTAGGAACCCCCTTTGTCCACCAACGGGAGTGTCAGTAAAAATATTAATTAAAACAAGTAATTATGATTTTTTCCTGTTTAAGTATTCCTGTAAGTAAACAATAAATAATAATATAAAATCCAGTTACCCTTTATATGCTGATAGCGATCACTTTGCTTTTGCCATATTTCCATCCCGCCACTGTACAAACCAATGGGAAAGTTACACTGCAAAAAATGCCACCTACCAAATATGACGAATTAAAATGACCTCATTTTTGTTCAATATAGGAATGTTGAACCTTTTACAACACATATTAACAACTTTTATTTCTTTCCACTCCACATATTGTGATAAGTCCGTGTTTTAGTTTGTGTTCCTTTTTTCCGAATTTGAAACTAATGTATTGCCCCTAATTTTTAGATTTCTTTGTGGGATTTTATTGCTCAATTATTTCTTGTTTATGGCCCATTGGCCCTGTATGTGTGGTATAAATTTCATGCAAAATTCCTTTGGGAAAGTGGTTTCCGTGGAGGTTACCTATAGCAGGGAATAGCAATAATACAAAATAGTAGGCCTATGGAATGTTGCGGCATAACTAATAAAGCCAAGTGGAGGCGCTCTTTCATCTTTTTGTGTAGTGCTTCTTGTGTAGGACTGGCGTGATTGCCTGTCTGTGCATGGACTATACACACGTGGCATTGAACGTAATATTCTTGTGTTCGATCAAATTCCACTTTCTTGGCACAAGTACACATCTATGGCACGCCATCAGAAACATAATGTATAGGGACAACGCGTTGCTTTCGAAAACTACGCGTTAATTAAATGCAGCAAATATTATAGCTTTAGCAGGTTGGTAACGTGTTGATTTCGTATATGTACTAAAGCAACGCGTTGCTTTCATCTAACATGGGAAGCCATCGGGTCCATAATGTATTGCAGGCTGCGGCAACTTACTTACTTGTTTTATACTTACTCGGTGGTTATCCTCTCGATTACTCCTCTTGGAAGTTAAACAGAGAAGCCCTGGAAATGTGGCATTAAATTTTAGCCCTAAACTGAATATGGTTGGGGGCTGTGATAGTTTCTTGTGGCAACTAATTCCATCTTCTAACAGTTTTTGGTTAAAAGGACTACATGTAGATTGTAGTTTTAGCAGTGATCTTGTCAAATTGGTTGTTATTTTCCCTCCTCGGTTTATTTTTGGTTTCAAGGCGTCTGGGGTAATGTGAACTATGCCATTGATGACTTTGTAAAAATAAGTTAGCTGGTTGCACTCCCTTTTGTTTTCAAGTGAGGTCCATCTCAAGTAATTTAACATGTTCGTAACACTGCTTCGTCTCGAAAAATTCCCACATACAAGGCTGGCAGCTCGACGCTCAACTTTTCCCAGTGTAGAAATGTTCTTTGCAGTATGAGGGTCCCATGCTACACTCCCATATTCCAAGTGTGGCTTAACCAAACTTCCCTTTAACTGTTTTTAATCTGAGCCAAAGTTCATCATGATCAAATTAAGAATACGGGTTGATTTTGATGCGGCATGTTCACACTGGTGGTCTGGTACGGCGGTCCGTAAAGTGTGTAGTCTGTGTCACAGACTTCGAAAGATATTATCTAAATTAGTACCGCGCGAGAGATTAACGTTATCTGTCTGTCATAGCGAATGCATGCAAATGAACTAAATCTCAAATATCTCCGGAAAACGAAGGGGTTCTATGGAGATTTTTGCAGAGTGTCCGTTACTATGTTTTGTTTTGGATATGTATCGTAATTAGGTCTGAACCTAGTATAGAACCTATCGAGAAAATTGAACGTTTTTGTCGGGTACTTCGGTGCTCGCAAACACGGAAAAGTAAACACGCAATCGCTACGGGCCGCATCCCTTTTTCCCACAATGCCTTTCGGTATTATTCCAGTCTTGAGAATTTTCAAACGCTGCGCCAACTTTTTTTTTCAATTTTAGAAACAGGATATACGTACTTACCGGACCTCCGTAGTGGTCTGGATGATGATGTTAAGATAAGTGATCTCGGATGATGCGCTTCATAAGTTGGCTATCTACTATATGCTCCAGGAGCGTACAGCTCACCGGCGTCAGAGAGACGGGCCTGTAGTTGGCAAGATCTGCTTTAGACACTTTGGTGAATTTAAAAGTTCATCCGGGTGTGAATTTATAATGCACAATTTTGATATAAAATTGGTTTGGTTGAGCCTACTAGTATATTTATTGGTCGAGCTATGAGTTGCAAAAATATTGTCGAGCTCAATATTTTAAAACTCATAGCAAAACCAATAAATATTGGGTTAAAATCATCCAATTTGATCATTGATATGTTTTGGATCCGATATTTTCCCACACTTGGATCCATACAAAAATAATAATGTTAAAAAATTAAACTCTCTCGATCCTTATCAATGCTTGCTCTCAAGTATACAACTAAATGTCGCAGAAAGTGCAACCAATATAAACTCCTCAAAAAAAGTTTGGAATTTTTTTTTTGGTTGAGTTGCATCTCGCTTTATTTGAAGGTTATTTTCATAGTGTTGAATATCAGTGAAAAGGTCATTTTTTTCTCTTTACAGTGACACCTCATTTGTAACAATCACTTCCATGGCTGAGTACCTCTCCTTTGATTACAGGCAGGTCTCAAACAAAATGTGCCAAACTAATGCAAATGATGAAACTGATTGTTCTCTTGGAGACAAATAATGGCAATTTTGGCACATTTTGTTGGAAACCTCCTTGTCTTGCAAGGAGAGTTACTCAACCATGGATTACGCGGTTGTTAAAAATGAGGTGTCGCTGTAAACGTAGGAAAATGAACGACCGTTTCACTGATACTAAATAGTAGGAAAACACCCTTCAAATAAAATGAGATATAACTCAACAAAAAAAGTTTCCAAACTTTTTGGAGGTGTTTATTTTCTGGTGTCAGACAACCGCAATTGACACCAATTTGAAAAGAATCGGAGCTTCCTTAAATTTTAACTCCAAGAATCCAGGATGGCCTTGAATCTATTTCACACTGGAGTAATTAAACTATTATCTACATACGTGCCATATCTACACGTTTGGCTAACTGTAAACAATAGCAATGCGTTATTAGGTGTACGTTCATTTTATTGGGAAAACTCTGTATCCATTAAATATAAATCAAGATAATTATGCATGGCCAACTGGCATTTTCAACAAATTGTAAATCGCTGTTACCGATATAAAAAAGTAATTCCCACCCCTGAAATTAGTCTGTCAAGTTCAAACGATATATCGTATATACAATATGGGATATAATTGGAAGCGGTGTTTTAAAAGTTGCAGTAAATTCTATTGACAACCATACTGTTTACAGATTAAAAACAGTGCAATCCTCTTCTTCTCTGCATGACTAATTCTCCTTCTCTATATGGCTTTACTTCAACTTTTAAATACTGTGGTGGGTTCGGTCAAGTGGGCATAACTTCAACAATACTTAGTCGATCGCCACAAATGAGGTGTCAAAGTACGCGGAAATAAACACCGCTTCCAATTATATCCCATAATGTATATTCTTATTCAGTGGGAAGGGTTTAGTAAGCAAACACGAAATATCATTGGTTGTTGCCTATCTTATATGAGACGATATTAGATAGTGCGTCGCCGCGCAAGTGTTTACGCGCGCGTGTATAAGCTTATGCAGTGCGCACGCAGGTAGTACGGGTTGGTTCATTTTTTACAGCGGGGGAATATTTTTGTTTTTTAAACTAATATTATTGAAATAAAACTATTTTCGGTGATTTAAACAACCAAAACTAAATAAGAATGAGAATAAAAAATAGCATTTGTTGTTTTGCCTATCTAATATTGTTATCGTAGTGGATACCGGCTACGCCGGCATCTACTACTCAAAATATTGGACTGCCCATCCAATATGACACGTTATTAGATAGGCAAAACAACAAATCCTATCTTTTATTCTCTAAATACTATGTATCGACTTGACAGGCAAAAATCAGGGGTGGGGCGTTACTTTTTTGGATGTGTTTATTACGTAGATACTGTGTTCTTCCGTGGGGCGAAAAAAATGTTTTGTCTACTGAAAGACCTCCAATCCAAAATATCAATTTCTGTATCAAATTTTAACATTCGTCCGACCCCCCAACGGATGATTCCCTGTCGCAAAAAACGCAAACGAATATGATCTAAGGCTTTTATGTAATTGTAAGTTCATCCTTTGCGGCCATTGTAGCGAAAAAATGAAGGTACCACCTTCAAGGAGGTCAGGGTATCCCGTCAAAGTCGGAAGGTGTGGGGGGGGCACCTTCCTATACTTTACTGTGTAAAATGCCAAAAAATGGTACTTTTGTTATGTATGATGCTACTGTAGCAAATACTAACAATAGTTGTATTTTTTCTTATTTTTAGAGTATATGTATGCATACTTTGGCACCCATCATTGCCAAATAAATACCAATGTTGCTTTCATGAATGGCGAAAATGTTCGAAAAACCCTTAATTCTGGAAATTTCCTTACAAATAACGTTATAACTAACCTCTCAGTTATGACGTCACTATGACGCCATATTGTTAAAACTTGATATGTTTGTACTTTATTTGAAGTAAAGGACATATAGCTACACACTGATACTAAACAAGATGATGTTTGTCCCTCAGTTACGAAAAAATCGGAGGGGGGTGGGAGTAACCACCCCCCCCCCCCCATCTTGGTCGTAAACATAGTAGAAAAACCCTTGGTTGGATTAGATACTGCGTTTTTTCGTATGGGGCAGAGAGCGAAAGACACAACTATAACGTTTTAATGATTAGGACAAGTAAATACCATAGGTACATATTAAAGTGATTGCATTTTTCTTATTTAACCTCTGTGTAAACCTTGATCCCTTAAATATACATGTTCCCGTCTACACGTTTGATATACTATTTTGTAAGGTTTCTTAGAGTAATTACAAACAATGCCTCTGTTACAAATTTAGTAGGTCCTGCCATAGTGTTCTCTAATTTTAATAAACTACGTAAGCCTGCTCAATAAAAATGTACCCAATATTTCTAGTGGCTATTACTAATGGCTTTAATATTAATAAACACACAATGAATATCACTTGGTTGATGATTTTTGTACTAATCATAATCTTCACACCATTGATAACATATCTTTGACCTATGGTATTTAGTGGTTGAAAGAGCAAATGTGTTTAGGTGTAACTTTCGATCCTCATTTATCTCAGTTGCCATCATATTAATCAGACTTTTCGGTATCTAATTGATATTAATCGTAGGGCAAATATTGTCTTTCCACTTGGATTCTTAAAATACTTGCCACTGCTTTTGCTATGCATGATGGTGATTTTTGTGTATTTGTGTGGTCTAACAGAGATGTTCTTATACAACAATTTTTGATAATCATTGTGTTACTTGATACACCTTCAAGATATTGCCGATAAGAGATCATTCTCTTCATGATTAGTGATTATAATGACTTGCACCCTCTTTAGGATCAATCAACTTGTAAATGTTTGTTGTCAAACTATAGCTTTATTAAATATCTTCTTACATCAACATGTTACGCAAATATCGTCGGTTACTCAAGGCCATCCAGTGTCAATTTCTGCCAGTGCGATTGAGCATTCAACGTAGCGGTTTAACCTGTCCAACCATAAGTCGCCTTTAAGGGGTTTGACGTGTGATCTGTGTACGCGCAAGCTGGTTTGCACCTTCAGCATTCTGTTTAGAGCCCAATCATCGACAAGATAAGAACTTTCGTTTTGAGGTGCGAAGGAATCAATCGCAGATATCGCGGACAACTGTGCGTTTTGTTTGCGTCTATTCAAATCGCGCATCTTTACGCCTGCTTTCCTGTTTGCTGCGTGCCGAATGTGTCGCGGATTTTTCTTGCCGCCCAACAATGTCCCCAAATTGATAAAAGTGTCAAATTTGAGTGGCGGAAAAAGCAAGACGGTGACCCCTAGTTGTTATTTCAAAATTTTAAAGAACCACATTGGTACCTCAACATACTTGAAAATTCAAAAATTCTATCGAGTAGTTTTTTATTTTGTAGGCGATTCAAGCATATTTTTTTACTTTTCTCATAGACGTATGTGGTTAAAAAAAGCGACCAGATACCTTTTTATTTTTGGCTATAGCTCAAAAACAAAGTCGGTGACACCCTCTTTTTATTTCAGATTCTTGATCAGCACCGTTGAAAATACCATATATGTGAATTCTAGACAATTTTATCAAGTAATTCGCTAACACGTCAAACCCCTTAATCCCCCAGGGATAAAAACCATGTTGAATATTGCGACAGTCGATTCCTTCTGTGTGTGTCTGTGTGTGTATGTATGTGTGTGTATGTATGTGTGTTCCATTTTAATTTGCTTTTCCATATTCACTTCATACTTGGTCACTGGCAAATAGTGTGTGCACACATTGGCCTATAGTGACAGCTATGTAACCTTTGAATCCAGTCTCCTAACTTGGTTAGGTTGTTGGTTATGTTAAAGGGGCACCACCCGATCCTCAGCCTAGATTCCACTTTTCACCGTATCAAACCTGAGATTTTGGTACCATTAGAAACCTTATATTTTTCTTATCCCATCTACAAAATATTTTGACTGACTTTTTCCCCATTATCATGCTACAGGCTAAAATATGGTTTGTTTACAGTAACCGGAAAATATTTGTATAGTACTCTATGGGATAACGTAATACACACAATTACCGCTAACATAAAATGGTATGAAATTGTGAAATTAAAGTATGTTGTGATGGCCCTTATTACGAAACAGAGGCAACTGTATGTTGTAATCTAGTGAGACACCTTTAACTTGGTTAGGTTGACTACAAAGATGAACTTCTACCAAATCTCAATGTCCAAATTTGACGATTATCATGTTTGAAGAGTCCAAGTGTTGAAAATATCGGATCCGAAACATGCTAATCATAAAATCGGATGATTTTATATGAAACTTGGTATGTGGGTAAGGGTTCATGCACGTAATAGACCGTATTCAATAGCCAGCCATGTTGGTGGACAAGATAGACGTATTCCAGTACTACAATACATTCACCTGTCAATGATCCCTGTGCAATCGCTAAACATGGATCGATTGACAGCTTAGTGTATTGTAGTCCTGGAATGTATGCATCTTGTCCACCAACATGTCTGGTGGCTGACGTCATATTGAATGCGGTCTATACCTGCACACTGTGCCAACATTATTTGTGCATATTGATGAACTACTACAAACACTTCTACTTCTACGCTTACACAAAAATGCATGATGGAAATTCTGAAACAGGAGGTCATGAAAAAGTCATACAGGCGTGTCCGTAGGCACGGGCGATCAGTTTCTGCAAAATGTCCACTTCTTTTGTTGATCTCCACTCTTTGGTGATGTGGTTTAAAATTCCTAAAAAGACCATTTTAGGGACTTTATCCAATCTATGATTTGTGGTAAAAAGCGCTAGGACGAAATGCTCAAACAACCCCCCCCCCCTCCTTTACTGTGTAAACCCCTTTGGCAGAACTTGAAACGACATGGTCTTGAGTAGCTGGCGATATTTTGCATAAGGTATTGTTAGAATTTCCTTATTTTTGCACAATAAGAAAATACTTATTTATATACTTATACGAATTTACCGTCGATTTATCCTGTAGAGGGTGCAAATCATAAGAATCACAGCACGAATTTTAGAGACAGCTGTAATATGTCAGTAAGAGGGTTTTGATAGGTGGCCTATTTTAAACAAATTTAAATGTGGTACCGATATAAAGCACATTCCTACATGAGGTAGGACTTCATTGCTTCTATCAAATGTTTTTGTGTTGGTGTCTCATAAAAATATTATTTTAAATCATTTTTGAAAAGTTGGGTGATTCTGAGAATGAAGTGGACATTCAACGTAATTCTTTCCCACATGACGCAAGTATCAGCGTCATCTAATGGCTAGCAGTTCACCCGTTCTGTGATGGTAATAAAATTCATAATTGAGATTCATTATTAAATTACAAAAAGAATGTAATTAGAACCATTGAAGGCCTGTCTCATATGTGAATCTGTTTTAATATCAGACAGAGCTGCTTTTAGTTTTCTTAATGCAGATGATCAAAGATGGAATCATAGCTAAGCTATGCGCCAAAGACCTTCTGAGCAGTTCCCGGTAACCTTACCTTACCGGACAGCATCATGCATTTCTGCACAGGCTGCCTGACTTGAGAGGGCTCTCCAGAGAATACGGTCTTGGGCCAGCTGCTCTGCCTCCTGTATAGTGAGTTCCAGTCCGAGGTGTCTGAGATCTCTTCTGATTACATCTGTCCATGCTGTCCTGGGTCTTCCTGGTCGGCGCTTTCCATGAATGGGTTTCCAGTTGTAGAGGATCCTTGGGATGCGCTCCATATCCATCCTTTGAATGTGACCAAATCATTTAAGGCGTCTCTTCCTGATGATAGATGTTAGCTGGGGCTGCAATGTCAGAGATCTGATATGCTTGTTTGAGATGTGCTGGGACCAGATTTTGCGTTGACAACGCATATCGAATGCATCAATCCTGGCTTCGTCCCTCTCTGTGAGTGACCAACATCCGGCTCCATACAGGAATATTGACAGCACACAGGTGTTATAGAACTTCATTTTGGTGGGAAGGCTGATGTAACGATTCTTCCACAGCAGATCCAGTTCTCGAAATGCTCCAGAGGCCTTCCCAATCCTATGGTTGAGTTCTTTAGTATTGGACCCATCGGCGCTACAGAAGGCTCCCAGATACTTAAAGTGCTGGACAACTTTTATATTTCCTTCACTACCCATTGGTACAGATGGTGTGGATGGGTGACGACCAACTGGGAGAATTTCTGTTTTCTTGAAACTCATCCGCATGCCAAGCTTCCCAGCATGTATCCTAATGGCTTCAGTTGTCTCTGCCATCCTGGTTTCAGAGTATTCTAGCAGGGCTATGTCATCTGCATAGTCAAGGTCACACAGTTTAACCTCTGGGTACCTGGAGCTCCTCCTAGGTATAAGAGTCATCCCTCTTTCATTGGTGTCCACAGCATTTTTCATGACAGAGTCTATCGCCAGGCCAAACAGAAGTGGTGACCATACATCGCCTTGTCTCACGCTGGTTATGATTTTAAACCAGCTGGATATGTGGTATCTGCATATGAGTTCCTGATGATGTTAATGATCTTTCTCGGAAACCCATAGATGCGTAGAATCTCCCACAGTGAAGGCCTGTGCACTGAGGCGAATGCTGCCTTGAAGTCAATGAAGTTGATGAGACAGGGAAGTTGTTGGTCGAGACATTTTGCAATAATTTGGTTCAGGCTGAATATTTGGTCTTGGCAAGAGCGCCCCTTCCTGAAGCCAGCTTGGTTTTCACGCATCTTGTCGTCAATCTTTTCCTTCATCCTCAGCAGAAGAATCGTGGAAAACACTTTCTCAGCAATATTCAGGAGTATTATCCCTCTGTGATTGCTGCAGTAGGAGAAGTCGCCCTTCTTGGGCAGGGGAAGAATAATGCCTGTACTCCACTCTCTAGGGGTGACTTCTTTTTCCAAAATTAATTTGCAAATGTGCAGGAGCCAGTCCTTGACATTTTCTCCCCCGTCCTTAAAGGGGCGTGTTCCGATCGTCTGATTTACCCGGAAGTAGTATCGATTTTGATATCAGATGAAAGGCCGTATTTTTCTCATTGTCTTCCTGAAATTTGAGCCCTCGAACCCATTTCATTCCCAAGATATAAACAAAAAACCGCCGTTTTTAGTGGTTAACCACTTTTTTAGCACAGTATTGAATAGGGCTTTGCAACATGCATTATTGCGTCTACCATCAAAACCGCAAGTTTGTTTCCCACGGTACTTGATGGGGTGTATGTGCAAGTGCCAGGCTCTCATATCATGTAGAGAACACAATACACATAAATCGGAACAACCACCTTTAAGTAGCTCTGGGGTGATGTTATCAGGTCCTGGAGCTTTGTTGCGTTTCAACAGACTGATGGCTTTGTCTAGTTCCTCTCTAGTGGGTGTGTCCATATTGATGTTTAGTTCTTCCAATGGAGTGTAGGAAGAAAAGTCATAAAGCTCTGCTGGTTTATCTGAATTGAGCAGATTCTCAAAGTATTCTGCCCATCTCTTTAGTCGGCCTGCCTCATCCTTAATGGTCTTGTCATTGTTGTCTCTGATTTGTGGTGCCTGCTTTGAAGATTTTCCTGTGATGATGTTCTTCTTCTGGTATACTTCTCTCATGTTGTTGCTTTCAGCAGCAGCTTCCAGTTCATCTGCTATTTTGCAATACCAGGCTTTTTTGTCATTCCTCAGGCTTGCTCTTGTTTTTCTATTAAGCTTGTGGTACTCAGAACCTTGGGATGGTCTGGCTGCCTTTCTCTTAGCTATTAGATCCTTTGACTCTGATGATATCCACTCGTCTTTTTTTACCTTTTCTATTGCCTAGGTGTTGTTGGGCTGCCTCAATGACTGCACCTGAGAATTTTGTCCATTCCTGGTCAACATCTGCCGTCTCATCAGTGTCAGCTAAGGCATGGAATCTGCCACCAACTGTAGCATTCATGCTCGCAAGGATGTCTCTTTCTTGGAGTTTAGAAGTGTCATACCTTGGCTGTTTCTTCTGTGGTTTGGCAGCTGCAAGTTAGTTAGTTAGTTATACCAAAGTTTTAAATCCGGTTTTGTCCCCGTTAACGAGGGTGGCCGGATACACCTCACTCAATAAATACTGCTGTGTGAGGATTTATTGGAGCAAAAGATAATTGACCGGATGCCCTTCCTGACGTCAATCCACAGTTTTCGGCGGTGGGCCTAGCCTTTGGGCAACCACGCCCACCATGCAAGGCAGCATGTGCTGGATGGCCGCCATTAGCTCTCCAGAGCTGACGCCCTTGTAGGTAGATCTTCTTTTTCATTCTACCAGGGTAACCAGCTACCCTCCTCATCAGAAATCTGATGGGGGTGACGGTTTAGCCGCCGACAACTCGGCCCTGGGACAGGTAGTACTGGTTACCAGGATACCAGTAGCAGGCCCTCAAAGGAAACCTGACCTGACCTTAAAACCTGACCTGACCTTAAAACCTGACCTGACCAAGGGACATGCGAATTGTGGAGACAGCTAGGTTGTGATCGCTGCCTACATCTGCACCTCTGTAGACTCTGACATCCTTGAGGGAGTTGCACCATTTGCGGCTGACTAAGGTATGGTCAATCTGATTGACAGTTTTCCCATCAGGCGAGTTCCAGGTCAACTTATGGATTCTCTTATGAGGGAATAATGAGGAGCCAACAATGAGGTTATGAGCCAAACACAGGGACAAGAGTCTTACTCCATTGTCATTCAGGTCCCCTTCTGCATGTTTAACTAGAGCGGGCTTCCAAGTTTCTGTGTCATGTCCGAGTTGTGCATTCATTTCCGCAATGACTATCTGCAGGTCATGTTTAGGGATGGTTGACAGTAGATCATCCAGTTGTTCGTAGAATGCATTTTTGTTGTTGATGTCATCTGGACGAGTTTCACTGTTGGTGGGTGCATAGCATACAACAATTGTCAACTTGGTGTGCTTGCAGTTAAACCTGGCTATCATCAGCCGATCTGAGATACATTCATAAGATAGCAGGGACCTGGCGACTCTCTGAGACATCATGATGCCTACTGCATGTTCTCTCTTGTTGTAATCAGGTCCAGAGTGTATGATTTCCCACTTATTGTGACTGGTTCGTCCTTGCCTGGGCCAATGCAGTTCTGTCAAAGCGATGATATCAAGTTTGTATCTTTCACATTCATCAGTCAGGACATCTATCTTTCCAGGCGAGTTTAGACATTGGACGTTCCAATTTCCAATTCTCAAAGTCTCTTTGGTGATGTTTATAGATCTGGTCTCAGCAGGGTGGTACCTAATTGGTCCTTCTCGCTTCCAAGTAATGGCTTCCTGGGATAGGCTTTCACCACTACCCTTCATTCTGACTGCGCGAGTCTGAGATGGCGTTTCGGTACCTGTATTGGATTTTCCTCTTTTGTCAGGTTTCGTAGTGAAGTATTTTTTTTACTTTGGACGGGACATCAACCCCTCGCAAAAACCTGTGCCTGGATGATGTAGAAGAAACATCTTGGGGTAAGGGAATCCAGACAGGCTGCTCCCCCTTTAGATTGATGGCAGCCGGAAAGTTGCTATATACTATGCTACTCCGCCTCCAACACGAACATGGTAGCCGTTGGGTTATCTTAACCTCATCCGCCTATTGGCCGTTGACTTCATCTGTGGAAGACTTCCGCCCACTGGTGTCATGTTAACACCACCCAGTGCTACATTAACCTAAGGACTGGGAACACAGTCGTCTCTCCCTTTCAGCCAGCTCTTTAGTGGGCTGTTGCCCGGGGTGCTCCACAAGGAGGCAGGGACTAGACGTTTGCATAGTTGGAGGCAATACAGCACCAGGGTAGGGACTAACAAAATGCCCTCCTTTTCGCCCATTATATGGCTAGGTGCCCGCCCGGTCAGACACCAGCTGCAACGCACAACTATGCCATTTCACATCCCGGTAAACTTCTTTAGAAATGGCACGAACACGCTTAATTTCGATGATTACTAATAATGAAAACGAGCTAGTTGTGCGGACGCTGTTTCGCATCTACCGTGGTGCAAGTTCCATATTAATAAAGAAAATATTAGACCTGTGCACTACTAGTGTTAAAAACGTCACACTCGTCATAGCAACTACGAACATACTATAGTGCGGACTATTTTGGGAGCCATATTGAAAATTTGCAACAAAAAAACATCGTAGCTGATCTTTGCCACAGTAAATTTTCTGAACATACCACATGCCCGATGAGGTTCTTGGATGTCTATGGATCATTGTATAACAGAAGGTCACCTGGTGAAATCAATGAGAAAGTTCCATGCTGTAAGCTAGGTTTACCGGCATGGGCGGTACCATTTAAAGGGGGATGGCCCGATTTAAGGATATGAAGTTTTCATCTTGATAGGTTGGCCTTCACTCCAAAACCCTATCTGTAAAGTTATTTCAATCCGTTTTGATGCGAGAGCTAAAAACGTGATTTTGTAAGTCCCATAGAGTACTGTGTAAAATTAATATTGGTCGACCAAAATGGGGCATATTTTCGCTCAAAACTTCCAAACCAAACATTCTTTGGCTCTAAGATTTCACAGGGTAAATGAGAAAAATAGTAGCTTTCTTTTGATACCAAAATGTTGACCACTTCCGGTAAAATCTGGGGCTTCTGGGGACGAGGCTATTAGCGATCGGGCCATGGACCTTTAAGTGTCCGCCAGTGAGCTCAAGATGGCCGTCGGTACTCGTCGGTATGATCGAGCCCCATTAAAGCAATTACACTCAATTAATAATTCCTTCTTGTGTTATATGTTACTATAATAATAGTGCTCTCTTAAGATCTCTACTATACGCTTCATAATATAATAAAGTATTATATGAATTATTTCTACTTTAAAATACCAAACTACTTGACAAGTCTCGAGAACTTTGAGAAAATGAGTCCATATTTAGGAATTAATGTTCACATTATGTAAACAGGTTGTTGTGTACAATCAAAGGTTAAAATGTGGAATTACGACCTGTTCAAACATGACCATACAAGCCTCAGTTGGGTAGCTACGGTTTCTATTTACTTGCCTTACTGCTACCGTCCTTGTAAGATGGGCCGTATTACAGTGTTTGGGTTTGCACTGCTTTTCCTGGCAGGATTTGGGATGGTCGGAGCTCTAACGAAGCCCACTTCCATCAAACTAATTGACAACGCTTACACCGGCATTGTAGTGGCGATACACCGAGATGTGCCCGAAAACCAAAATCTTATTAATATAATCAAGGTAAATAGATTAATTGCTTAATCCTTTTTAACATTGTTGATATGAAACGAAACGATACTTAACATGTTACTTCTTTATTCAGCCATTCGTACTTAAGTAAATGAAAAAATAAATGTAGAGTTTTATATAGAGCTTTATACATTTAAAGTCTCAAGCGCTTTTACGTTTTTTCCGCTGTCCCTAAAATATTTTACATTTTCGCATACTAAAAATTCAGCAGCCAATTACAACGGCGCACAGTATGACAATCACATAACAGCTCCCCATTTACACCCGGGTTAAGTAAGACATGCGAGATAAGTGCCTTGCCCAAGGACATACACACGTTGGCCACGGCGGGCTCGAACGCACAACTTCCACTTAAACGATCTTATGATCATGAGCTCTCTAAAAAATATAAAACCCGAACTTTGAGCACGGCTGTACATTAATCGTGATGGGGACATGTTGCATGTTGATGAACTGAAATTTGATGTGTAACTGCCATCATGCTTATGTTTCAAAACTGTTTAAAACGTTTTGGTAATGCCTTCTTTTCCAACTCCGGCACAGGTCAAATTGCCCCCTCCATCTTAATTGCATCATTGTGCAGTCATGCATGAAACTAAACCATTAAAATGGTACCAAAAAGCCAGAGGAGCTATTCAAAGACTCCTTATCAAGATAATATCATATGATTGGTACATTACGGCACAACATATAACGTACTTCAGCGTCATTTGATTGAAAGGTGTTGATATCGTCAGTGGAGTGTACTTTCGCAGTCTAATCAGGCAATCAAAGACTTGGTGGTTCAGCTAAAGTTCTTGAATGCCCAGGCTAGGCCATTTGTTAAAGAGGCCAAAAAACTTCCCTTTTAACCAATAAATTAAGGAAAGAATATTTAATTAAATAACTAGTTTAGTAAGCTTACTAGTGTGCTAAATTGGAGTGGGGAGCTGAAGAGTACACACTGAAAACGCAAAGTCAACTATGCACCGACTAAAAATGGGAGTCAAAATTATGACCACAAAAAGGGTCATTTCACACGTTTTTGACCACAAAAATGGTCAGATTTAACCCCATTTTTAGTCGGTGCAAAGTTGACTCAAAACGGAGTCAAAAATGACCCCGTTTTTGAAAATATTTTTAGGGTGTAACTTCCGAGAGGTAACCTCCCAAGTAAATAATAAAAGATAGATTACCTCGCTATTAATTTAGCATCATCAGCCCATACACCATCAAAGTTACATGAAATGAACAAAAGAAGTTGACGTCTTTGCGATCATCAGTCGTGACTGGAATTACGTAAATTTGAAAACACCAGCACACGTGAAAATGTAAACACGTCCTTCGTAATGCGATTCTTTTCGTTTAAACATTGTCTTTTAACATGAAGAAATTTATGCCAGAGATTCGTTGTAATATTTAGGGCAGCTTTTGGACGAGGGATATATCAAAATATTAATTAAGAAGAAAGATAATTTAAGTTGAAAAATGCTTCTCGCCGAGAAGAATTGGATTATAGCACTGAACAACCAACTGATCCACAAGACAGTGTCTTTGTGGCGTGAGTCGTGAAGTTATAGTATTAGGTAAATTCAACCTGTTCTTTTAAGTTCCAGACCCATGTCAGCTCTTTTTTTTCATTTGTTTTACAATAAACAAGTACTATTGAACAATATTTAGACATCTACATTTGTTTTTAAACTCTTTATTTCTTGCATATAGTTTTAGATAGGTCTTTTTGTTAACGCCATATATCGAATGATATACCATTCCACACAAAATGCTCACTATTATGAAGAATAACAAATATGATTGTTTTTAACTATAATTATTTGACATACAATTTATGGGAAAAACCCATACATAAAAATCTAAAGTTGATGACAATGATAAAAGTAGCAAATTGGAGTTGATTTGATGACTACGGCATTGAATCTTGCTGCATAGCAAGAATAACTGTCGAGCAAGAAACAATAAGATTTCGGGTAAGATGTCCCCGATTTGGCGCACGCAAACGCGAGATGCCGCTCAACTTACTAGACTATAGTAGATTCAACCCATCGTGCCACCGGAGGAAAAGTTTTGGACAGCGTCGATTAGTTGGGAGAGGAGGCATATATTAGTTTGGTCCCCGATTCAACCTGTTCATGACAACTAAGATGATCTGTCCTTTCATGTTGTGGCCAAAGGCTTTGTTTCCTTCTATCCAAAGCCACGTGCACTCAAAAGGCATTAACCTTCAACTCACCTGTTACTTGAATACCATTGAAGCAAATACGATTATTCAGAATGTATTAATGTGTTTGCGTTGACCTGAATGATTTCATTAAGCTCAGATTGATTTTTCTCTGCTATCGGATTACATCTTTCAATAGATTTCGTGTGGAATTTTACTTTCTCCACTGCACATCCCTCATTCAATGCCAACCTTTGAAAAAGTATTAGAGGTGACACGATGGGTTGAATCTACTATAGTAGCGTACTCGTCAGTTGCTCCGGTTTGGTGCACGTGGGTCTATTAGTATTAGATTCAACCATAAAGTCGAACGATAAAATCACAAGAAAATATTGAAACTGAAACAAAATGCCCCAAGTGATAACATTGTGGTTATCTGGAGAAAATTAATACTTAACAGATGACTGCTATCAATATACTTAACCCTTTCGACACGGGCCAATTCTGTATACGTAATATAGCACATTTGTCAGTGGCTTTTAATGGCGTCACAAATGCTTGCAGGTCAATTGGAAAGCCATCTAAAAAGAATATCAGCATAGACTAGGCTTGTTTGGACTAATTTAGATGCATTTTTCATGCTGATTCTGAATATGCACTGGAAAATTAATAATTTTGACCTTTTTGAAACAAAATTTGACAAATTTTGACCGTTGAGCGACTGGAGTCGCTTGCCGTGTTCAAAGGATTAAGGATAATTTTCTTTTCTAACGTAATTTTCTTATAGGATATGTTCATCGACGGGTCTCTGTATTTATACAACGCGACAAAACACAGAGCATATTTCCAGGATGTCACAATCCTTATCCCTCAAACATGGGCTTCAAGACCAGAATACGTCCAGGCCAGCAATCAGTCATTCGACCTCGCTGACGTCATCGTAGCCCCACCCAATCCTCGCTGGGCACCTGACCCTTACACTAAGCAATACCAAGGGTGCGGCAAGGAAGGTGTTCATATTCATTTCTGGGACCTATTTTTACTTCAACCAGACATTGAAGATTACTATGGACCTCTAGGTAATGTCCTGTAATGGAGGGTGGGGTGTATTGGGCGAGGTACATATTATGCTCGTGTATAAAACCATGTATTCCAGGGTCATTTTGGAGATCGGCGATGTCCGAACATTATTTAGCGTATCAAAACTCGAACCATGTAGATATGTTTGCTACGTTCACGTACATGTATTTAGGGTGTGAATATTTCGATTGTCTCTGCTGTTTGAGTAGTCAAATTCCAAACCAGATACTTGTTTAATGTGTTTATTTGACCCAGCGAAAGTCTGCTTTCTACATTTTGGAGGTTATACATTAGGAGGGCGTAATATCACCACTATGTTGAGACACATGCAAACGTGCATGGAAATATTTTTTTCATAATTCACAACTCTAAGTTTTACTGACATAACTCTATGTTATGTCCATTAAAAAAGAGGGGGATTCTGCACAAAAGTATCTGGGTTTTAGTTTGCAATTAAACACTATGGGTTAGCTAACACACTCTTATTTATTCAGTTAAGTTTATCTTTGGCAAAAACTTCTGAATTTTACTGAAAGGGTTTCTCTCTAAAGGATATACTTTAACCGAATGTTACTTTTCACGTCACACAACCGGCGTGGGTTTTTTATTGTTTCTGTATGATCCCTGGGTAATGCATCTTTACAAAATCCTAGTTTTAAACAAAATACCGTAGGAAACTCAAGGTATTCTTTAACCTGCGAGCAAACCAGGGTTTGTATTCCGACGCACAAGCCCCAGCGTTTTGTTAAAATTTTGCCGTTACAAAAACTCGTACGCGAAATCAGGAGGAAACCTTTTTTAACTACTGATTTAGGATTGTTTCAGTCGAAAGGATTCACATCATTAATGAACAATATTTTTTTATGATAAGATAAGAATAAAGATCAAAATATATGCGGAGTGAGACAGAAGATATTTTCAGAAAGGGTCCTTTTTCCGAGTCCGGTCTGTCTTCAGGTTTAAAGAATGCCTTACCAGTGTATAAATCACAGCCAACAACGACGTTTTATGTAATGAAAACTGTGCTTGTGTTGGTACAACAAATAAGTTTCTGTCAAAAGAAAATCCAAGGCATGCGTCTCAATAGGGCAGAGTAGGTCAGCAGGGAAGTTTCAAAAACTAAGGTCTTTGGTTCCTTTCTGACCATAAAAACCTATCAAATGTTTTCTTGGTAAGTGTAGATTTAGAGCAATTTGTTATTTATTGAAACATCTTTGTGTACTTTAAATTAGTGCATTGTGCAACAGAAGCTTCGATTTGTATGTAGACGTTGTACCTCAAGGAATGTAGCAGTGGTTGTTTTTTGGTATTTCACGTGTGTACATTACTCATGCCTGATTAATGTTATAGTTCGCTCGTTATTTCATTTTGCTCTTTTTACAGGCCTCTGGTCTATGTATCTGTCAGCGTTCTTTTTTTTCTGTCGACACTTTCTGGTGGGTTTTCTGTCGACCACTTCAGCTCTTTTATCGCAGGGTCCATTGTTTGATTTTGCCACGTGATGCAGATAGTGCCCGCAGGGCCACACAACTTTGACCCTCATCTGGACCTGTGAACTGACCACAGGGTCAAATATGTAATGTAATTGTCAAGATATATCGTTTACAGGATTAGGACCGATTTCAACCAAATTTGCCTCATATAGGGTGTTCAGGGTAAGAGGGTCAAAGGTCATATAGAGGGGTTCACATTGCGGTCTCAAACCATAATTTGTGAAACAATATGCAAAAAATCGCCGTCATTACAAGGTCAAAGATCAAGATCGAAGTTAAAAATCTACAAACAAGCTCCGATTGAGCTAAAATTTGTCAGGATAATAATCTTCGTGACATCGTAATTACAGAACAAGTACAGTTGACCCCATCCGTGACCCAGGGCTCACGTTATAGGGGTGCAAAAGGTAAAATCGCTGACATGCTTGGATGGAGCCAAAACTAAATAATAATGATCTTCGTAACGTTGTTAACGCGCAAAAATACATTTAATGACATTTGTGACCCATTGGTCAAATTACAGGAGTCAAAGGTCAAGTCACCGAAATGCTTCGATGAAACTTCTATATGCCCCTGTCTTCGTATACTCTTGAATACTAGTTTTCTACTGCTTTTGAATATATGTCGTCTTCATCAACATTTCGTTCTTTTTCTGAACATATATTTATCTCTCTTCTTCCACATACGCTGTCTTTTTGTTGTTGAGTTTTGTTGTTGTTTTTTTTGTTTTATGCTTTTTTGTTTGTTTATATATTTGTTACTTTGTTTTCCCTCTAAAGTTAATTAAAACAAGGAGTATCGTTATATTTTATATATTTCTTGGCAATTTCTATTTATTCACAGGACGAGTATTAATACACGAATGGGGTCATTACCGTTGGGGTCTATTTGATGAATATGCAGATCCTGTTGGTGATCCCGACAACTACCAAGAATTCTACTATAACTATATCACACAAAAATGGGAAGGCGTTCGGTAGGCTTGTATAGTAGTTCGTCCAATTAAAATGGCCCCTCTGTCTGAGAGACTTGATATTTTATCTGAGAAACCGAGGAAGATTTTTAGTCCGTCGACTGTATCACATAGTGGTACATGTTTAGTTTATATTTTTTTAAATAAACGTCATACAACTTTTAGGACATATTATTCTAAACATTTTCAATGTAAAACAGTTTACCCACGCCGTAGTGAACTTCCTTAAAATGCCAAAAGCTTTCGTAAAAGCTTCCAGGTAAATACTTTTCTCATCCTTTCCGGTCATATTAGCGACAAAAATGTCAAGGTAACTCCTTAACCGGAGGTAGGGTATGCCGTCGAAGGATGGGGAGTGGTTGCCACCCAAACCGGGCCTAACAAAAATACCAGGGCGTTAGAGTTAACGATTAAATCATACTGATTGAACCAAAATCTCTTACTGTGCATGTAATGATACGAGTTTTGACATGTCCCTGATGTACCAAAAAAGACCACAAATATTTGCCCCATTTAAGCGTTATCGTTCCAATCTACTTGCTCAGGATGAAACATAGTGTCAACCAGTTCACACACTAATTGTGAACATTGTCACACTATGAACTCGCAATGTACCAGGTCAGTACATATACGAAATATTTGTTATGGTAACAATAGCAAAGCTCTTGTAAGTTGTTAGGCGTGAATTACGGGGTTATCGATTGTAGTGAGGTTATCCAACTCCAGGTTATCACAGTATGTCAGATTAAATTCTACAGATATAACAATATTATTGACATTGCGGTGTTTATGGAATTTTCCTTTTATTAGATTCAAGTCAATTTAAAGTTTAGAAAAAGGAACCATCCAAAAGCTGACACGCCATGAGCCAATGGCTTTGCGCTGTTTTAGTTTCATAAAAAAATGGAAATATTTCATTAAATTCCTAAATGGTAGTAGAAATAATAAGAAGTAAGAATATCTGGGATCGTTTAGAAACTGTTTATACTCACGGTTGGTAAATACAAGTAAAATGTATTATTATGCATCTGGTGTGAAAATGACGCTGTGCGAGTAGCGCGTACCGCCCAACACTGAACAATACGCAAAATTGAGGCAAATCATCCAACTTAATACTCTCTTTTATTAGTTTTGAAGCATTTGTTTAAACTATTTTGTTAGGTCAGGATTCATTCTTGTATATTAATAATAATAATATTGGATGACTTTTTCTGTTGATAACAGAAAATATCGCCTTCGTCAAGAAATACCAAGCTCGTCTTCGACTCGTCCGATATTTGATCTAGGCCCGGGCGATATTTTCTGTATCAGCATCAAGCCATCCAATATTATACACACATATATAGTTTACTCGAGACATTTATATCGGATGGTTCCGCCTCCAATAGGTACGGCCAAACCCATTGTACGATGTTGACAACTTAGTCTTTCGGTGCTTCATTTGAACAGGGGTAATACAAACCATAAAACCAACTCCAAGTTTGTGTTTGCTTGTTTGGTTTTATGTAACAAAATACAATATTGTCAAAATATCAAGAAGAGTTTACAACTATTGCAAGGGAAAATGGGAACTCAGTGAAATTCTTCTCGGGGTGTTGCTGTTAAAAATTTATCTCACTTCTAGGGACTAATCCAAAAGTTCAGTCATCCGATATGGAAATACTAATTTTACTCAATATCTGGGTTTTTTGTTTTTTTCTCTTAGATTTCGTATGACGACAACGAAATAATACAGTCAAGTTTTTCCCCAACCACGTTCCCTACTACAGACCGTGCACAGGAAACAGTAGTGTAGGCTACGAAGATGGTTGTGTATACCTTACACTAGAAGATGGGCACAATACCACTGGCTCGATCATGTTTGGTCGACAGTATTATGATCAGGTAATAATGAGAAAATAGCAGAAAAATTACAAAAAGATAAAGCAAAATTGACAACTCCCAAGCATGTATCAGTACATCAATTTGGTGATGCTATTCGTGCTAGAAAATTAATGCATATCCAGCATCCTAAATAAAACCTAGTGATTCTGCCAACTTGATGAATGATGATATATCGTCGTTGGGCGGAAAACCTCATATGTACATTTGACCTTTGAGAGCAAAACCTCACATGTAGTAAAAACGGTAACATGACGAAACTTCATTATGTAACATTATCGAAGACCCCAAAAACTGAAGAATGCTGTTAATGCCTGAAAAAAGGTTTTCCTCTCTAAATATATTTAGATAATTATTTACTCCAAATTCCGAAATAAACTGTCATATGATTACATTTTAGCCCATGGCCCCCATTTTACATATGTGCGTTTTGCCATTTTCACCCTATGGAGTTACATATGAGGTTTTCCCGCCCAGCGACGATATGATCTACCTATATAGATTTTACGAATTAAAAAAATCTTTAATGACGAAAAGTATACCTTTCGTGTCCTACGTGCTAAGTTCTTAATACTCAAAAATATTTCTAATATGTTCTGATACTGCTCAAGAAAAAAAATGGGAAATTTAAATTATATTTTCATCGAAGTGTCGTTTTTGGAAGCAGCATTGTACAAATACTATTTTAATGTCCGTACCGGAAGCTTTCTAATTTACTGCTGATTGATATACAATAACTTGATAATTAAGTTTGTTTCTGATCAAAGATCATATATATCCTTTAATTGGTTTCATGTCAGATCGTTGGACTTTGCGCATAAACATCAGTGGATCGACCCCTATTTACACAACCGTGAAGCCCCCAACAAACACAATAGACTATGTGATTACAGAAGTGCGTGGGAGGTAATGAGAGGAACTTCAGATTTTGAAAGTAAGTAATAGTCTCATACCTACTTTGTAAGTAATAGTAGTAATAGTAAGACTTTTGATGAATAGTATCAATCAAACAAATACGGCATAGCAGCAACTGTCTGTTTAATATTGCATTAAAAAATTCTAGAAAAAAGGGATGTGAATGAAAGAAAAGCAATAACATTTTAATGGATTGCATCTATTAACTGAAAGTATATTGTTCTAAATCTGATATTGGTACTTCACATGGTGTTATTTGTATAAACGACATCCGACAAACAGGTTAGCACAGACTAGAAATGAGACTAAAATGAGGGAGTTTCCGTAACCTAACCCATCTCACACACTCTTTTTTAGGACACACTTATGAATTCGGAAACCTTAACGAAATAAACATGTGCTTTATTCAGTGAAAGGTTTCCGAATTCATAAGTGTTTCAGAAAAAAATGTGTCAGATGGGTATAAGTTTACGGAAACTCCCGAAAAATGAGGCGAAGAGATTGATGATCATCTTGCCTGTTGGACTATTATTATTAATATTATTGTTGTTGTTGTTACTTAGGTTCAGAAGCTCTCTTTGTTGCACTTTACTTTTATCCGCTTTATACTATCCTTTGTAGTTTCTTATGGAGTTGCTTATCTTTTTACAAAACTTGTTCTTCTAAGCATACTACATAATACTACAATGAAAAGTGATTGTCTATTTTAATGGATAAAGGTTTGGAGTTGCTATTTTTCGTAAAGGATCAAAACCAAATTCATTGCACCATTTTCAAAAGTATTTCTAGTACTTAGCAGACCATTAAATTTACTTTATAAACATCCTAGTAATCAAACTATTCCAAAGGTTAGGCGCTAAATTACTACTGATCAAACGTTAAAAAAGTAAACGGAGGTAATAGGTGTTTTGTTAAAGTAAAAAGTGTCTTTGTTAAAATATTTGCTTTACCTTTTGAATTGGCATTTCAATTTGAAATGGCATACCTCAGGACAAAGATTACACTGTCTCGATAGAAACGGACTCGGTTACACTCTTTTATCAAAACTGATATGAACCCGGTGTTGTTTGTTCTTCTTCATTGAAAATTTTAACATATTTCATAGCGGCTTATATTACTTTATTTCCAACTCTGGAAATTTTTAAACGGGCTTTGTCAAATTTGGGTGAGCACAACAAAAAGCTCCAACAAAGATTTACGTAAAAGGCAGAAAACAAATAAATAAATAAGTTTATTATGACGCGGGGGGACGCTTCCGTATCACCCACACTATAGTAGATGCAACCCATCGTGTCACCGAGGAAAAGTTTGGCCAGCGTCGATGAGTTGGGAGAGGAGGCAGATGTGGTCCCGGTTGCACCTGTTCATGAATGAAAATAAGATAATCCTGTGCCTTCAAGTTTAATGGAGAGTGCAAAACTTTTGTGTTCCTTTGAATTCAAAACAGCCAATGGGCGCTCCCGGGGGCGCAAAAGTCAGTAACAAGTTCAATCACCTGTAAAGTGAAGTGAGGCAAATGCGAGACAAGCTTAGACTATTTTGCGGTTATGTAACTATAAATGCAGTTTACGTTGACTTGAATGATTTCATAAGGCAAAGCAAGAATTGATTTTTCTCTGACTATGGACTTTTGCTTCAATACAGTTAGCGTGGAATTTTAATTTCCATCCACGGCCCACATCCACTATTCAATGCCAATTACCGTCGAAAAGGATTGAGGGACATCGATTGGAATCTACTATATAGCTAATAATTGGCCAAGAGGATCATGGCTGAGTAATCCTCGCACTGGCCATATTACGGCACGTGTTTGATCTATATTGACAAATCTAACATAGCGGAAACAAATTAAGGTTGCGAAACACCCATGGTAGCCAAGTACTATTTGTTTATCTTGACTAATTTAAAAAAAATAACAAGGAAAAATATACAAACTAAAGACAAAACCCATACAATCACTGGTTGAAACCGTTTTGAGGGTTAAGTTATGTCAAATATTAAATTCCATTCACTTCAAACTTTTTCTGTAGCAGATGCAAGCGTGCGGGATGCACATACTTACATCAAATTCTGTTGTTCGTCTGTGTGCATGTATGCATTATGTGTGTGTATGTATGTTAAAAGTGTATATGTGTGCTAAAGTAACCCTGTTAAATGGCTCTTGCACGGACACCTTAACCCAATTGAAGTGTCGTTGTCAAAGGATGCCTCAACCAGGGGATCGCCGGTGGCGCGTGTCGAAGGGAAGCCCCCCCCCCTTCGCTCGAGCGGAGAGAGGCGTACTCAGCAAATAGACTGTGATGTCTATGCAAGCATAATGTGTCAATCAAAGTATATTGTGGTCAGCTTGGTTGGATGCAAAGAGGGTCTATATAGAAGAGAGGCAAAACGTTCACGTAATTCTTTAGAAATATAGTATCGCATGGTTTGCCGACCACACAGAAAACATCGAGTACCAACAATAGAAAGCAATGGCTGCCTCCGCTTCTTCCACATACTGTGGGGCCCGCTTTTTTTTTTTTTTTGCATATAGCAATAATCGGTAGGGATACAAATGGATGTTATGGGTTAGAGGTGTCCATGTTTGCCGACCCAAAAAAAACCATAGAGTACCAACAATAGAAAGCAATGGCTGCCTCGCTTTTCCCACATACTGTGTTCAGTTGTGCCGCTTTACATATACACTATTCGGTAGGGATACAAATTGATGTATGTGTTAGATCCGTATCGGCTTTGTCCCCTGGCTTCCTGTTTCCTTCCGTGGTTGTCCAGGTGTAATCTTAGTGTACCTGGATCATTGTGCTCCAGATACTCTTTTCTCATGAATGCAATGCGAGTTGGGTGAAAGAGGTATTATTGAGGCGGTTTATTTAAAATCAAGACGACTGACGGTCATTTCATTCGTGTGTGGCATGGGTAGGACAAAATTTAACCCACCAATAGCACCCAAACAATCCAACAACTGATATTGTGGCGGAGTGTTGTATCGAATTGACATTATGTGTGTATACAAGGACACAAAACTAAAATTATTTCCGTGCAATTTTCAAAATGTCAGCGCACCAGCACGGACGATGGTTTTGAATGGGGCTTCACCCCCCTTGGATGGATTGTACTACTAATTGATTGCCGTGCCAAGATTTTTCAAAATGAAACACTGTCTTAAAACCACAAGACAAAGCCCGACAGTAACAAAACAATGCCGCCAGACGGTAGTATCACATTAGTTTGACCGCTGTATTCATACGGGTGGAGTCGACTTCTGCAAAGGAGTGAAAGAAAGGTGGACAGCAAAAGCAGGCGACAATAATGGTTCTAGAACCGCATGTATTGACTGCTAGCTAATGGCAGTGGCATCGTTACCACCTGGCATGCATATTATAGTCAGGAAACTCAATACAATTTCCGTCGGTTGTTCGCTAAGACTATGTAAGATATTGATTATGTGTAAGGCGGATTGATAACTCAAAGCGTGAGCAGTCATGCATTACTGCATACAAATTACGTTTTCTCTGCAAATTGGAAATTACATATTTTTTTTAATTGGTCTTTTTTTCTTTGGAGCATATTTGAATGCAGAGCACACGGTATTTTTCGTCGGATCAGAGCAAAGATCATAAGTGCAATAGCTGCCCATTTGTCAGAAATTCCATAGTCTACTATTATGCCAAATCTTGGTCAGTGGCTTCGGTCACTGGTTCTTCAGGCGACTACTTCGCCTGAAGCACACAAAGAGCCACTGCACCACGCGTAGATATATTGGTTATCCAAATTACACCTGGCACAAAAAGTATCTCGGCTGTTTTCGATCCGTAGGCCTATTATGCCAAAGTCAGACCATTTTGAAAGCTTTCTAAAGGCATTTTGTTGTTATGGTGTGCGCCATTTAACACCTCGCTGTAAAAAAGCGTGCAAAAAATGGATGAGATAGAGCCCGAAAGACGCAAACCCCAAAAGTTGGCAGTTTGGATTTTTTCAATGGTCCACTGCGTGGTAGAACGCAATAATACGTGTGTAATGATTTTACCACAACGAGTGTTTTCCGGACTGAATGAACGAGAAAGGCCTACTTGCAATAATCGGCGACGGAAGCATTTTACTTGGACTTACCGCTGAAGTGGGGCGCCTACCTATTTTCCATTCCGGGGGCGAACAGTAATTTATGGGGTAACTGTAATCACATACGTTAAGCCCTATTTAAGGGGGTGGGACGGGAGGGGTGTACCCTTCCGCTCGCGAAGCGTAAGCGCGAAACCCTCGACAGATGTTTATTGGTCCCAATCCCATTTTCTCGTGAAACTTTGATGGAGACAAATTAGAATTAGCCAAAGGTTCATTCTGTTCAAGGGTCTTAAAAAGTAAAAAATGTCGTTTAATGCACAGCAGCCGACAACATCCCGCTGAGATATTGTTATGAGTGTCACTTGTTCAAATAGCGTCTCTTCAACGGAACTTTAGTAGGCGTTGTGGAAATTTGATTCGAGGTGAAGTATAGGTTTTAAAACCAAAAAAATGTGACGGTTAGAAGTTTTCGGTGAAGGTTCTGGGGGTATAAAAGGGACCATTTAGACAAAAATAATTTCTACACGGTCATCGATTTCTGGGAAATGCAAAAAATGCCCGTATTTTGGAAAATGGCCAGCAGTGCGTGACCTGATGTTGGTGTAATACATGCACAGCGGGAGTTTGCGGGCTGTGTGGGTTAATGGTAAATATAGTAATCTGAAGCGCCAGGGGTGAATGTTGGAGGGGTGGACCCACTTTCGAGCGAAGCGCGGAATCGTTGCAATGTTCATCTTTCCAAAGCTCGTTTTCTCGTGAGACTGTGATGGAAATAATTGTAAATAGAAAAAGGTTCACCCTTTAAGGACTCTAGAAAACTTGGTTAGTAAAATCAACGGTCTTAAAAGTAAAATGGAGATTTAATGAGTAAGGTTTTATTGAACAAACCATCTTCTTCTTGCGATATATGAGCAGGGCAGCAGCCTAATGTGTTGCATTTGGTGAGCAGCTCACTGTTAATATGGTTGGGGTTTGAGAAGTCATTATGACCGGTGGACGAAAGGTAGCGCACTCATTGTGACCCGCGGAATCCTGTTCAAGGGGACCCCATTCCTTACGTGGAATTAAAGATACTCCAGGTGGGAGTTTGTTATATGGTGATGGAATTGGTCTGGTCTTGGGGTATCTAGCACGGCAGTGGTCCATGTCTGTAGGGTTGTTGAATGCGGATCTGGAGGAGTTTAGAAGAGGGTTGACAGAATTTTTTCGTGTATGACGGGACGCAAGTGCTGTCTGCCGAGTTGTGTGATTCTTTGACAGATGTTATGCAGCAGGTGCCCGTTGACCAACAGCGCCGTACGCACCAGGTTTATGTGGTAATGTTCTCTTCGGAGCACTGCGGGTGCAATGGCCTGAAAGTATGATAGAAACGTCCAGAAGGCGGGGACGAAGGCAGCCGTAATGGTTTCATGGGTGAAGTACGTTTGGGTCCAGCTTTAATTGTGTGAGAACTATTGCACCATGTTGGGGCAGCATATCAGCAGCGCTGTAGACATGAAGCCAGCGCGGTGGGACGTGAGTGGATGGGCTTAGCCACCCATGAAGATCCAGCCAAGGCGGACCACAGGAGGCTTATTCCTCGAAGGAACCTTTGCACATACTGACTCGGGATACTGCCGATCAACACTTCACGTCCCAGATAAAGTGGTGTAGGATTGTATGGCGTGGCTTCATTGAGATTTGATTTGAAAACTGACGATGAGCTTCTTCGGTGTCAAGATGGAAGGGCAGTAGCGGTGGTCTTGGCTTCACTTCAGCTTGAGTCTTCAGGGCTTAAGATATGCTGTAATTAGAGCCATATCTACAGTAAGTGTACTTGCTACTTCAGTCCAGCTTATGTCTACGTGAAGAAGGGGCAAGGTAGTCGGCGTAGACTTACTGTTGTTGAGGTAAATCGCTTATAGGCCTATAAAGTTGAACAGCATGTGCGCCAGCACTGATCCCTGTGGGAATCCCGTTCCTCAAACGACGTGTCGAATCTCTGCCATCCACGGCCTGAGCTAGGGTTGACGATCAACCGGGATGCGTCCTCGAAATAGTTTGAGTAGTCAAGCCCTGGGATGCAACAGGTGTCATTGCTGAAGTATAGGTCTACCAAGATGACGCCTGCCTTACGACGATTTTAAAGCGATCCTTCAATTCAGTGCGAGAGTTACAATGGGTAAGAAAGTACTCCGGCCACGGCGAAAATCCTGCTTGTTCATTAGGCAGATGGAATTCGACGACTGGCTCCAGCCGCGCCAGGATCATCCTCTCAGGGATTGAAGGAAACACACAGTAGTGATATTGGGCGATAGTTCTTGGGGTTGTCAACAGGCTTGATTGGTTTGGGGAGTGTGACGATGTGCAGCCATACCCCAGGTCTTGGATTATTTGACTGGTTGGTAAGCAACAAGTGTGAACTCCGGAGCATTCGAGACATCGTGGACCGCAGTGCATCAGGACCTCCGATGGTTTACTAACTCCCACAGGCATAGGGCCTTTCCACTCTTTAGTTGCTGATAGAAGAGTTGAGCTCATCTAGTGAGAAGGGCTGTTGAAAGTGAACCAGTTCATTTACTGGGGACGCACTCAGATTTTGGAGGACTTATGTTAATGCTGTTAAGACCCCCCAGTTTAAGCATGATTGTCACCTAATGACCAATAATTTTTAAAAAATTTTACCACTTTCACCCCAACACCCTATTTTTGGGGGAATTTAAAAAAAAAATAACCCAACGACCCCTATTTTTAAGAAACATTTGTGCTAAAAATTTTCACCAGAGACCCCATTAAAAATAGCAAAATTGGCACCAAAACACCTGTGGGGGGCAATTTGGCTGCCCCTCACTCAAAGACCCCTATCTTTTTGCGCGTCCTATGTAACCCGCCAGCGTTATTACACCCATCCATGTAATTTACTTCAGGGGCATCCTCAGTTATTATTTATTGCATGACAGAGCGCCTTTGCTTAGTGTGCTTCTTCAAATTTGTTCTAAAGGGAGGCATTAGTTCATTACTATTAATGGGGACAACTAGAACAAGGGCGTCATTATTTATTAGGGACTCTTTGGCATTTGTTCGAAGGGGCGGCAGCAGTTTGACTTCTTGGATAACTGTGGCCCAATTGCTTGGGACTCTGAAATGGGTTTCTATGGGCGACACAGGTTATAACTTTATGGATAACCAGCCGAGTAGACTATCAGACTCCAGGCCAAAAACCTTGACCAGCGTGTAGAGTTGGGCGGTAGAGGAAGAGAGGGGAGAACCACGCTGTTTTTCCTCCTTTTCCCTCCCTTTATCACATACTTTTTCTCCTTAATTTACTTTCTTGCACTTTCCTATGGATTAAAGTTCTAAGTAAAAGTGGCTAGACAACAAACAAATTCGCTACTTAAGGGCGGCCGCTGCTTGTTAGACGTCTACAAAATTTGCTTCTAAAGGGCGGAGCATCAATTTAAATTCATTGATACCAGAAGAAAACTTGGGTGATCATTAGCTTCTAGTGGGCGGCATCAGTTCATTACTTAATAGTGGTAACCTGTGCATTTTTGTTGCCACATGGTGGCTAGTGTAAATAAGTGTTGTCTTCAGCCAGGGCGCTGTTGTTTGAGTTCTATCATTTGCTCTTTGCGTTCAAAGGGGCGGCATGATTCCTTTTTTGGAGACAGTATTGAAGTATAGAGGTGCCCTATTGTAGTACTGTTCCGCAATGTTTCTTTCAGGGGCGGCATCAGTATTGACAGGGTGCTATTGCCTATTAGGACTAAGCATTGGATTGTCAAGGGCGGCGTCAGTTATTCCTTCACTGGGTAAAAAGTATAGGGGCGTCACTACTAGTTTGCATTTGTATGTTGGAACGTCGACTTCAGTTCTGTGCATGGCCGTCGCCATGGGGGGGGGGTGGAACACCCCCCCCACCCCAGCGATCTCAAGAGAGAAGAAAGAAAAGGGAAGCGAGAGAAGGAAAGAGGAAAGAGAAAAGAATAGAGAAAGAGAAGAGAAAAGAAGAGAGAAAGGTGAAGAAGAATGAAAACAAAGGAGAAGAAATCAGAACGCATTGAGATTGAACTCCAGATAAGAAAATAGTCAAAATATCACAAATATTTGGCTTCCCCTCAGCCAATTAGTTTTGTTCCCAGCCTAACCAAACGGTAATCATGAATTGTTAATGCGCCAACAGTACTTGTGATCAAAATGTGTAAAATACATTTGAGAAAAAACACGAGGGAGCCATGGGCCATCCCCAAGCTGAAGTGGTCAAAAAAATTGGTAGGGATCGATTACCTAGCCCCCAGCAAAAAAAAAAAAAAAAACAAATCACCATAAAAATTATAGGTATACTGGGTAGCATTGAATTATTACTTTTACTTAACCCTCAAAAATACCTTCTTAATAGCTAAAATCAGAGCTTGAGGGGCTCCCGCCCCTGGAATCCGGCAGGGGCTCTGCTTATGCACCGCATGCATGTTAAAGACATGGCGCTAGCATATAGGCCATATGTATAGTTCCCCTTCGGCGGTAAAAAGCTTATACGCCGTATCATGTGAGCAAAGTTAGTAAACCCGTCGTCTTGAATTGGTTACCATTTACCCCTCAAAAAAAGTGGTAATCTTGAAGGTTACGAATAGCTGAAATCCAAGAGATTCCGGGGGCTTCGCCCCATGGCCCCCAGAAGGGCTCTGCTCCTGCACCACACCCATTGGTGCTCGCTATATGCAATTATCTTGGCAGTACAAGCTTATAAATTATGCCCGTCTCAGTGAGCAAACTTAGAAACAAGTCTTACTGGGTCTTTACTTTGAATTACCCGCTCAAACAGTGGTCATTTTAAAGGTTCTGAATAGCTTAAATCCCCACCCGTCAGGGCTTTCCGGTTTGCGCGGTTTGGTCAAGGACATTGCGGTGTTTGCGTTCGAAACGATCAAGAAAAATGGTATGTTAAAGACTGTAAGAGCATATTGTAGGACAGTTTTTCAACGGCCCTTAAGTGGGCCCGAACGTGCGCCGTTAATTGCTGTTTTTTCGCTCACTAAGCTTCCAAGGGATCGTACTGGAGCAATACCATTCTTCCCTTTACACCCCCCCCCCCCCCGACAAAATGTCTAGCGACGGCCCGTTGCATTTAAGAGGAGCCATATTTGACTTACTTAAAGTATGCTCTAGAAGCGGGATCAGTTTTATTATACTTTTATGGTGACCTGTATAGGGGCGTCACTTCTCATTAGAGTTCTTCAAGGCACAGGACACGTTTGTCATTAACTTAATTGATGGATGGTACCAGAAAAAAATCATTGAGAGTTCTTGCAAATTTCGCTAGTGGTTATCCAAAAGCCGAAATCAGTTTCTTACTTCCAGGTTGTGTTTTTCTTTAAAAGGAGGGGCGCATGGCGAGGGGCAAAAGGATTGGGACGTACATGTAACGTCTTGTACGCCCCGTCCGAGCCAATTGCTTGCAAATTGACTGTGGCCGCGTGTTCGTGTCCAATACACTGCAATGCCATTGATAAATCAAAAACTGCAACTGTTTGGTTTGGGGGGGTTTGCGTCTGTCGAGCGCTCTATCTCAGCCATTTAGGTAATTTTATATACGCCAGGTATTAAATGAAAGAGCAAGCAGAAGCAAAAAATTTTTTTTTTTCGAAAACTTTCAAAATGGTCTGACTGTGGCACAATATGATCGAAAAACATGCCTATATACTTTTTGTGAAAAACTTTCAAAATGGTCTGACTGTGGCACAATATGATCGAAAAACATGCCTATATACTTTTTGTGCCAGGGTGTACATGACAGCAATTGGCAGCTATTGCACTTCTCACGACAATTTATACTCCCAAATAATTTGTTTATTAAATTATTTTTAAAGGAATGTACGAATAGGACATTGTTGCGACTATGGAAGAACATTCATATCTTGTAGACTTTACATTCCTATTTTGTAGACTTGTGGGTTCAAGTTTAAAGGGACCAGAATGGCATTAAAAATTGACATGAATGAAAAGGACCCCTCTGAAATCACTTCCACAATTTGGATGTTTACATTCTGTAAAAAACAGTAAAAACAGGAGAGAGTTCCAGGGAGTGGAGGTGGCAGTTTGTTGCTTTATGTTTTCAAAATAAGTTCCAACATGCGCATGGAAATGTACCTCTAATTGTGACAGATTGGCTTTGGATTGATAATATTATGGCCCTTCTTAAAAAGAGTAAACTATCTTTCAAAATACTTTTGAAAATGTTGAATTAAACTAAAGTAGACCTTTAACATGTTGCAGAAGTGTTAAAGATATAGTCTTCCTTTCAAAGGAACGTTTCAAATGTAAGTCAAGAAATAATTCATAAGTATGCCTTTTCTTGTTTTAGTTTCTACTGCCAGGTGAACACATAACCCCCCGAGTGTATTGATCCGAGGGACGAATTCCAGAATTCATCTTAGTTCAACACAAGAAATTCGTGTTGTAATGGTATTGGAATGTTTCTGTAGCATGAATGTGAGTACATGTAGGATCTGCATTTCAATGTTGTAATGCCCATCAGATGTCAAATTGGAATTTGTGAGTATGATGTACTGGCAGAGCATAGTAAAGAAATGATTGTCTATTGATCAAGGTATATTGTTCCCAACAAGAGTCGCTAATTTGGGAGGGTGTAATTTTGTTAACAACACGTTCAACATGAATTTGGTATTTTAATGATATATGTAACAACATTCTCATTTTGTTGACCTCATCACAAGGACGCCATAGTTCCAACAACCCTCACTTTTCCTGACTATTGCTTATAGTCACACCGTAGTTTGGAACAAACAAATATCATACAAACATAAAATGCTATGCCAATGGGTAAAATGTAAGAAACAACAGGTGGAATTTGATGCTAATATTACTGTTTTTGTCATAAACATGAATTAAATGTTCGGGACTTCACCAGCCCTTTACTCCAACTTTTAGGCTTGCTATACCTTTGGAAAAGTTGTGTGGCCCATCTTGTTATAAATAAAATTATAATGCTTCTTCTTCTTGCGTATGAGGTAGCAGCTAAATATGTTGTAGACGGTGGAGCCAGCTCACTGTTGATAGTTGGGGTTTGAGAAGTCTATGTCCAAATAGAAAGGTAGGGCACTCATTGAAAATGTGATTCGGAGTCTGTGATGAACCAGATTGTCAGGCTGGAGATGGTCGCAGCCCCCATCGGTGCATATTGCTGTTGGAGCGACCGACTCCTGTGCGAATCCGATTTTAAGGTGGCTCTTTCCTTGCGTGGAAGATTACTACCAGGTTTTGTCATAGGTGTAATAGTAAGTTGGTCTGGTCTTGGAGTATCTAGCCCGGCTGTGTTCCATGTCTGTAAGATGCTGAATGGGGGCTGGAGAGTTTAGCAGCTTGTCGGCAGAAAGGTCGACGAGAGCGCAGTCTCAGTCTGCCGAGCTGCTGTGATTCTGTTATGCAGCAGGTTCTTGTTGTTCAACAGAGCCTTATTCATCAGTTTGTGCGTGTGATGTTCTCTCCGAAGCACTGCAGGTGCAATGCCTGAAAGCACTGGTGAAACTCAGATGGAGTGTGACGGAGGCAGCGAGTAATGGTTCTCAAGGTCTCGTTGAGTACTGTGTCCAGCTGCTTTGTGTGAGAGCTGTTGCACCATGCTGGGCGGCATATTCTGCAGCGCTGTAGACCAGAGCCAGGGCGGTGGTGATGATGCTATGGGGTGGTTTTAAAAACTGAACACAAGATTACGATGATTATTACTCACCCACTTTCTACAATTGAAGAAAATTTCGTTCTGTGAGTGCAAGAAGGCCGTAAGTGCAATAGCTGTTATTGTACTTACTACCTTCTTGTACTAACATGACGATTTGTGTTTATCTTAGTGTTGGTAAGTAGGATGTTTAACAAAATCCTGATAAGGCTAAGTCTAGCTTAATTTGACCAGATTTGGACTTCTCACAGATGCATGTACAAAACTACTTTGTAAATATATGTAAAAGTAGCTCAATTTTAAAAGTTACTTTCTTAAATTCTAAAAGTTTGAAGTTATTTCGCTGCTTTGTTCCTTACTGGGGTCGAATACGACTCATCGTCTGCATAATTACGTAATCTCATCTGTAACTCTTCCAGATTGAGAACTGCTTTGTCAGGCAGGTTTTTGGTCAAGTCTGAAACTAGCGCATGTTGTGTATGTCCAATACCAAGTGTGTATGGAATCATATTCAAAGTAAAATGCCACCCCTAACCTAACAACAAAGCGCCTTTGTGCAACAAGATATTTAAAACGGCAGCTACCTGTCAGGGTAGATTCCCGCGTTTCGCGACCTTCCATTGCTAGCTATCTATAAGGTAAAAAACACAACACTTTGAGACCTATAAAACTGTTTTAAAAGAGAAATAAGAATTGAGTGAACATCCCAGAATGCTAGGTTACCTACAAAATTGCCAAAAAGTTCAAAAGGACTTCGTCAATTTCACGGCTGAGTAGCAGCGCATCGGGGTGCACAAGTTCTCAGATCTTCATTTGGCGCATAGTGTATAAACAACATTAATTGGCATCCTTACAAAAGCATTGAAAGGCTCACAAAATGAATCCAGGTGGCCACAACAGTGACAAATACATGTATAGCATTTTCCTATTGCTTATTGATATTCAACGAGTCTTGTTGCTGAGTCATCTTCACGAATAGAAGCGATTCTATTCACAAAAAAAAAACGGTTCAGTTTATGTTACTCACGGGTAGGCTTCTGACTGTGTGTGTTCTTTAATAGGTCTGATGATCGTCGAAAACCGTTTTGTCGCTGAAAGTTGTACAATAAGACTCGTTGGACATGTCATGTCCTTGAATGATAATTTTAAATAGAGCTACCTATCTGAGGCATACCAATCGAATGTCAGCCGCAGCCGCTGCAGCTTATTTACGGACAACCACAAAAGGAGCTTTCACGGACCTGCTTGTATAATAGTCCACAGTTTCATTCATGAAACTAGAAAGGTTCCAGAGGCAAATGGGTATCTCGTCTCTTATTTGGCTATATATTTTATAACCCACTCACAAGAAAAGCCTTGGACACAGTGATAAAAATCAATTGTGCTTGTTTATTTTGTTTTCATGTTTTTTTCTTCTTTTTTTTTTAAATTCAATTTTACTCTAATATTAGCGTATTCTCTAACGAAAGGGATTACGAATATATCATTTAATTACCAAAGCATTCGGAAATTAGTTTGTTTTTATAACTCTTTCCTTGCTTATTGTGAAACAAAATGTAGTAATATCACTAATTTAATTAACGGGCCAACTAAAAATATTAAACACATACATTAATTTTTCCCTTAGATGACAGAAATGTGTCAAATGATAAGCTCTGCCCGCCAACTCATATCATCTATTGTTATAGGCTGCAGCGAATTGGCATAGTACAATTTGAACTCAGCTAGAATTCTCACTATCTAGTTACCGTATTGTTCCGATGCCGAACAGAGATCGCTATTTAGCGCTTTACCCACCGCGTAACGGGCCACCTGGTAATTGGATGTGGTTTGCTTGACGCCCTTGAGGTAAACATTTTTAATAATACACACACATTACATGACATACATAAATCCAGCCGTCACACACATAACCCTTGTCTTACCACGCACTTTTTTGTAACACGGATTAACAAGGGGGACGGTTTACCACCCCCTCGAGAAATCATTATAAAGCACCCAGTGCGTATGATTTTGCCACCAGTAATAGCTAATGGTCCTCCTCTTTCATTGATACCAAATTAAGTACCAACATATCTAGTACGGCGTCACCATGACGTCATAAGTCCGCGAGTGGTGAAATTGGCATTTTCCCATAAAAAAAAAAAATTGGCGAAAATCCAATTTTGCACTTAAAAGTTAGGAATATCGGATTTTCAGCGGTTTTTTTCAGCTTTAAAGGATGGCAATGACGTATTTTACATAAACTAGAGTTTATAGCCATACTGTGAATAATATTTTTCAAAAATGCACTCATAAAATACCCTTGGGTTCAAACCACCCCATTACCGTCGACTTTGACGGCATACCCTAACCCCGGTGAAGGTGCTACCTTCACACTTTATTCGCTAAAATGACCAGAAAGGGATGAGAAGAATGATTACTAGAAGCTTTTTACGCGAACTTTTGGCATTTTAGCGCACCGGTGGCAAGTCACTGGGGGACTTACAACCATTTTGCATTCGAGCAGTCTGTGCAGGTATCACAGATGCTTCCTTTTCCAAAATGACTAGAAGAAATCATAGGAGATATTAGCCTCCACGCATGTTTGTGAGATCCAACGAACAATGAGTCCGCAAAACAGACTTGTCCATATATATAAGTACACATCAATTATTTTGGCAATCGGGCTTTTCAAATCTTGAGAATCATGCATGCAGTTGTGCTAATAACCAGTTTTCTTGTGTCAGGGCGGGCTTTTCAAAGTCTAAAACATACTGCAGTTTGTGCTTAACATTCTATATTAAAGTAAGGCACCTCAATGTACGCCACAACAACGAGCCCTTTGTCGGTTAAGATTTACTACCAAACTGGGTATCTATGTAGCTGTGCAACGGCATGGCCAAACAGGTTCCCTGGAGGAGAGTACCGACTAAGCCTACTATTTGTAACTTGAGAAAACTGTTTTAAGCATAGGAAACTTTGGAAAATGTCAAACTAGGAGCGTCATAACACCTGCAAACATACTCAAGCTGTAAGACAGGTATTCGCAACAACCCGGCGCAAGCATGAGGAGAAACCATGTCGCGAATGTCTCCAGTTCGTCATTTCAGCGCATCGTTAGTGGTGACACAATTGCATCAATACAACATTGAGGGACGCCATAATTTTGGATGCAGATTATCCTCCACATAGGCTGAGCGTTTTGCAATTGGCTAATCACTACCCGCGCTTCTTTAAGAGAACTGTTGTTTGGTGGTAAGGCCAATTTTCCAATAACTGGCCTCAGTGAACGCTCAAAATGTAGAGAGTATGCCCAAAAGGGAATCCTCCTCAGGATTTTGTCTACGACAACCTAATGAATTGCAGGAAAGTTGCAGTTTTAACGGCATAATAACCATTGGGCCCATTTATATTGAGTAAAATTTTAATGGTGGCCGGTTATCTCAATTATCTTTAATCAACATTTGGAACCAGAGTTGCGGCGCACTTTTCAGCAGCAAGAAATGGAGGCAACTTCGTCGGGTTGGGGGGGGGCCTGGTTTCTTCACGACGGTGCACCAGCACACAGGTTCTGTAATGGTTAGTAACCCGCCTTCAGGAATCTTCCTGCCAAGATCGGATCAGTGGATTAGGGCATGCGGTGAAATGGGCCCCTCGGTCACCGGACCTAACTCTGCCAGGTTTTTGGCTATGGGTTGATGTAAAAGCTAAACTTTAAAGAGGGTCCACCAAACTCCTTACCAAACTACGTCGACAGATAACAATGCATTACCGCAATTAGGAGAACACATGCACTCCAGAGCTACCAAGTGCATCACACTCAGGAGGTACATGTGGAAATATAGAAACTAAAGTATAACCGTTAAGCTAAATTACTTTTGATGTTGCAATTTTGTGTCAACATCCTACGAAAAATTATCGGCTCCGTGGACAAGTCTGTTTTGCGGACTCATTGTTCGTTGGACCATATCTTGAAACGACTCACCAAATTAATATTTTGTTTAGGCAAGATCTGCAATTAGCCATGTTTTATAGATACAATAAAATACACAGCTTAGAGAAGTGAAAAATCCCGTTTGGGTAAAGTTTTTATGGGTCACCCTGTATATACATGAATCTATTAATCTACAGCAGACCATACTTATTTTTATTAAATTCCATTGCTGTCTTGACTAGCTCTCATAATGTGAAGGTATTTCCGACGACAGTTTCATTTCTATGGTTAGGGGGGGGGGGGTGGGGGGGGGGGGGGGGGGGGGGGGGGGGGGGGGGGGGGGGGGGGGGGGGGGGGGGGGGGGGGGGGGGGGGGGGGGGGGGGGGGGGGGGGGGGGGGGGGGGGGGGGGGGGGGGGGGGGGGGGGGGGGGCGGAGGGGGGGGGGGGGGGGGTGGGGGGGGGGGGGTGGGGGGGGGGTATTGACTTCCAAATGTAACCCTTTTGTTACCTATTGAAGTATTGGGGGTCGAAGTTCCATTGACATTTGCACTTGCCTACATGTGTGAACGTCATGGAATCTAGCAACATAGGACTTTTTTCAATGGCAACTAATTGTGAGACGAGGGTTCGGAGCCGATCCCTGAATAAGTAGGTCCATACGGCGTGACAGCTCTTTTATTTCGAATCTTTATTTGTTTCCATGTGGAACCATGATCATTTGGTTTTTCGCGCGTCACGTTTTAACGCAATAGTATTTTGGATATTTTTTTTAGAATGAGAACTCCCACCTGCTCAAGTATTTATTTTAAAAATTGAAATCCAACACTTTTCCGAAAACAAATAGTCTTTGAGTCCACATAGACCCACCCGTTTACACCAACTGGACGGCCGGTGGGCAAAATATTTTCTAAAATATATGATCTTTTGACCTTTGGTACCCATGCTACAATCAATACATACTGTTTCGATTAACTAATTACAGCATAGAAATCTAATTTATATAATTGTACAATGAACTGGTACATTGGTTTTGGGAATATGGCTCCTAAAAATCATAAACTGTTCCAATTCAATTTCGTTCTACCAATCATTTTTTGTCTAACTAAAAACAATCATTAGTTTAAGTACAACTTCAAAACTCAACCGCCGTTGGACCAGTTTGTTATAAGGCGTTGAACGGAATCATTGTTCGAAAATAGAAAACGGGTTCCAACCGGACAGAACCGGGCGGAAACGGCAGGCAACCGTGATTGAGTTTTGAAGCGGCCCCTTAAAATTTTTAGTGTCACAATGTTGGAGAAAAAAGCAACCACAATGGGGCCTATAAATGGCCTATAATTTCCGAACCGATCGATATTTTTCAAGTTTTCTTTCAGTAATAATACGTCTTTAGTGTCCATTGTGCTTTCAATGTAATGAAAAATCCCCTTATGCAAGGCATGAGGTATTTTATTGTTAATGGGTCGACCATATTTGGAGACGTTTTTTTTTCCCCCAAATAACATCAAACGTAAACATATCCTGGGCTTAAAATTTCCTGGGTATAACTAACAATTTTGATACTTTATTTTATACCAAAATCTTCATTTTAATGGATTGGAGGTATAGGGACGAGGTTGTCGATCGGGTTTCCCACCTTTTATTTTTTTTTAATTTTTCCATTTGGATTTTTAATTGATGTTCGTTTAAATTGGTTCGTATGTGTGTATGTTTGTTTATTTATTTATTTCTTTTCTTCACACTTGTAGAGCTACTTTGCAGCTAAAAACGTGGATTGCCTCGTCGGTCCTAGTATTCTTTTCATGTCTTTCATTTTTTTTACTTTTTACAATTCATATGAGGCTTTTCTTTGTATCTACTAAAGACTATAACTTGATGGTATTGAGGAATAAACACCGTTATTAACTTCGCCTTTTGTTTCTAACTAAACAAAAACAACCATTAGCTATTTCGAAAAAAATGCAAAAGTAATGGTCCTGTGTGTACCAGCAATATTTCTGAATCGCTACACCATCCCGAGCTGCCGGTAACACGATGTTTTTACGTACATTATGATCTTTTCAAGAAAAGAATATAATTTAGGTTTCTGGTAAACACAGTATTTCTTATTTTACCATTATCATGTACTCAAAGATGCAGGTCGAGGTGATCCCCAGGTGAAAAAATGTCATACTGTTGCTGAGCGATGGAGCAGAAACAGTGCTCCCTACCTTGAAGATTTGAAATATTACACTAGTAGATGCTGGAGTTGATTGTTACACCATTGCCTTTACACAAGCAGCTGACGAGGGCATGTATGAACTAGCCATACTAAACAGTGTGGTGTTTGAAGTCGCGTACATTTAACTTTGCCATATTTTGTCGTGCAAGAACCATCTCTCTCTCACTCTCTCACTCATACACACACATTCTCAAGTAGATATGATTTAACAAGGTCAAAATGATGTTTTGCTTACAATATTTTTTTGCGGCGGTAAACTCTTCACCAAAAAATCAAAGAAAGTATTATCCCCCTTGGGGACCACCCCCCCTTTCTTATTTGAAAAAGTCAATGAATCCCTGTAACTTTGAATCATTTCTCCAAGGTAATCAATTAGTGGATAAAAATCAACAATCTGTTGGACTTTTGCTGAATGTCCATTAATATCTGTGGGAAAACGCAAAGTCATATGTATATTTGACAGTTGAAAGGAAAATCTCTTTTAACTTATTAAATAAATTGGGAGAATTGTAATTTTAATTTGTTTAAACGTTTCCTTTTCACACTTGGTAATTTCGATCATAAAAATGCCCTTTTTAAGAGACTAAAGATTCAAACATCATAGCGACACAACGTTTAAAATGATTTCACAGACCCTTTGACCAATTTTGGTGATAGCCATTCATATTGTAGGGTAGAGAAAAACTTTTGATCAATCTCTATAAATACCACCTCTTACACACCACTCGCGGATCATGGTACCGCACATAAGTCGCCCGTAATCTACAATCATAAATATCATTTGTTTACCAATGATGAAAATAAGTTGGTACCCATACTACTACTCCAACGCACCCGTGACAACCCTCTGTACGATGCGTTTGCCGCAACAATGAGCTGGAGAGGTGGACGACCAGATAGGCCTGTGTACAGTAACATGGTGATATCATTTAATTTATTAATTGAACCACAAAGTGTGACATTTTTATACTATATACACTGTTTAAAATAAACCGTAAAAAACCAGGGATTTGACTGGCACTGGGCTCACAACGTGCAGAACGTAAAATAACTGGAGCCGTGAAAATACGAACCATTCCAAGGACGTTCAATAACGCGTAGAATTCATCTTCAACGTTATTGTTGTTTTTTGACTTGTTTCAACAAACAAATTAAGACACAAAACGTTTATTCAATCCGCTTGACCAAATTTTCACGTTGTAGCTATGGCATTATACAAACTTTGTAATAACGTCACAAGGTATACATTCTAATGCCACCAATTTACTTTTCGTCATCCAGATAATTAAACTCAATACATGTAACCTTAATTGATTCGCACCAGGCCTTAAAGTTACAGGAGGAGATTTTTTAGGATACGAATTTCTCTCATTGCACAGGATCGATTGTCGACCACCTACCAGAACGTTCCGAAAGTTTATTGGACAAACCAGTAATAAAACCAAAAGAAACAGCACACCTTGTTTTGAATCTTGCCTGACTATCGTAATTGCCTCATAGTAAAACCGTTCTTTGACTTTCTGTTCCTGCACGACAGACAGTACTAAATCATCCATATTATTCCATAAAGACGGCGTATTCAGCTTATTCACTTCAGGTGTGATCTAATACATGGAAAGCAGTCCACAATATTGCAAAAAACCCGGTTGGAAAAAAATGGGGGGCGCTTCTGTTCTGTAAATCTCCTCAGGTCCTCTTAAATTACCTTAACCTTATCCCTACCCTACATGAATTTACAGATATCATCTGCTTATGTGTGTGTGTGTGTGTGTGTGTGCGTGTGTGTGCTACTTTTTTCAAATTAAACTAAATATATACAAAAAGGAGGAATCGAGTTCAACAGGCCTTTTTAAAATATTTTTAATGTAAAGGGAAAATAAGATTTGAAGGAATTGAATTTTTTAATGACGGTACTACGACGTTATTTAACACATTTTATAGGTAAAAGATTTTCATAGTTAATATTTCTTACAATTAAAAAGAAACGTAATATGACGGAAAATATAATAACGGTCGTCGTATATTATAAATACTACCTTTTTAAAAAAATGGTAGTATTATTTCTTAACCACTGTGATTTACATTTATTTTTGCTTCCAAATTGTCATTTATGTAGGCATAGGTTACTAAAGCAGACGATTATTGAATATTGGGGTTTACCGTATTTAAAAGGTAAAAATCTGGTAAAATTAGGAAATTTGTAACCAGTTTGTAGAAGCTCGGAGAAAATGGCGAGCACAGAAAATAAATAAAGACAAAAAAATACACGGTTTCGAACCCCGACCTCTCGCTTTCTAGGCGTGAGACTACCCTGGGTCACAGAGGACGGTGTTAATGTGGATACCAGTGAACGAGCCACTAGCACAATGTATTTCAGTCTTTATTTCAGAGTTTCAAGCGGCAATTCATATTATAGTTTGATATAAATGTGGAAAAGTATAATCATGAAATTCTCAAAGCATTCGAGCATTTGGACGCGATTTGTCGGTTATGTGTCGCAGCGTTCATAATCACACAAAGTAGTTTGTTAAACAGAAACGACACCAACTTTAAACCAAATACTTCTTATTTGGGTATTTGTGTGCATATTCCGATTAATATCAAAATGTATATTTATATGCAACATGAAACCTAAGTGTCACACCACGGTGTTGCGACTTACATGTTATGAACAAGTGCATCATTTTGCATTTATGGCTCATAACAAGAAGCTAAAAGTTGTTTATTAGTCCATTATTGAGATCTGTTTTTTCACCATGCAAATCAAGATTCCGGCTATCGTTTACAAAAGTTATTGAAACGGTCATAAACAGGTCAAAATGTACACGTCCACTTTTGTCCCAACTTCATGTGGTTAATGACATGTTACAATGGACTTTAGTTTCTGAATGTAACTTAAAGTTACTTATAAAAGGGAATAAATAAGAACACTGAAATTATGTAAATTGAAAAAAATATACATATTCTATATCAATCTCTCCCTAAAAACTATGACTAATTAGCCCTCTAAAATGCCGGACACATCCCATTGGGGGCCTAGATCCAGAGATTCACCTAAATCTTGGTAAGTAGCGAGTAAGTTTTTGAAAAGGCATGGCGATTTAATGCCTAACTTTCAAAGCAGTGTTAAACAGATAAATGTGATGTTTAACCCAGGTAGCCGGTAGTAGTATTGATTGTAAAAAGTTTGTAAAAGATATAGATAAAGTTAAATCATTACAACACATGAGCATTTGCTCAAGATGGAACAGGAGGTCCTTCAGCTTGGTAACCATCAACAGCCATAATCACCACTGAAGAGCGTGTGTGTGATAAGTTATTGACAATTTCCCCCCAAAATGTCAGACAAGAAGACCATGTAGAAACCTTAGTGGTAGTTTCTCAGCATTTTTTTATAATAGCAGAGATTTAAAGAATATAACAAATGAAACCTTTGACAAAAACCCAGAGCAGGGTGGAGTGAGCTTAACAGCAAGAACCGGGCAAACACAACAACATAAGAACGGCACTCCAAGGGAATCCAAGCACAAGAAGGAAAATTACACTTGACTCAATCATTTTTAACCTGTTATCACAAAGGATTGGGCTGGGTTGGCATCTGTGCCACGTCCAACAGAGGATGCACTCTTTGCAACATGATTTCTTAAGGGTGGCCTACTGCAAATGGTGTGTCAATATTCCCAATAGGTTCTCAACAGTTTTCACCGTGCTCATCACCCAGAACATTTCCCACGGAGATTGGGTGCCGAACGTGAATTGAACAGCTTCGTAATTTGCTCTAATGATAAGGGAAGCGTTATACCCATGGAACTATATCAGGTTTTCTTTGAAGTGGCTTCCCACCTTCAAAAAAAATTTGAATGTTTTCACTTCTTTGACACAACTCTGTATATGGCCTGTTCACCGGTAAGACGGCAAAGGTTTCAGCGAGGGCATATTATGGTCTGTCTACTCCAAATTATTTCATAGGGATAAAAACCAAACGGCATTCTGCCAATGGAAATGCTAGGTGACGTCAATTGGAAGATCGGTTTGGATCAATCGACTTAGGATTGCCATTCAAATGTGAATCTCGGACATTTGACTTTTAGTAATGTAATTATTGGACGGCGACCTGCCCCATACTTTGTCTTTTAAAGAAAACAAGTGACAAAATCACTAGCCGAAGGAGAGAGGGTACGTTGTGAAAGTTTAGGGTAGGAAAGGTGTTATACCATAACATTTTGTGTGTGCTTTTAGGAAAAGGGGGGTAGGAGGGAAGGGATCCTCCCGATTGAAACTGTATCATCGGTGAACTACGGGGCATCTGGAATGACTTGTTTAAAAATACAGGGCGTGGGTAATGGCGACAGAAACATGCATGTCAATTTTTATAAAGTACCAAAAATTTTGTACGTTTTTGGCACAAGAATTGCCTTTATTCGAATGTGTATAAAGGAATTCGCAATTTTCAAAGGTTGATATTGGTTATGGACATTACTGTGATATCATACTGGCCATGTTGTAAATACATTGATATGAATAGTGGAGGAGACCCAATGCTGTCAAAAATCAGAGAAGAGATATTACGTTGTAAAAAATATGGTACAAAAATACCGGGGGTGACCCTCGGAAAAATACTTATGAAAGGTGAAAGAAATAGAAACAACAAGAAAATGACTTTCGGGTTGCATGTGCAGTTTCCCGCTCTTTCAATAAAGATTAAAAAAAATATAGTAAAGGATCAACTACATTCAGAGGAATAATTTCTGTTCCATGTTCGTTCGTTCGTTCGTAGTGAAACTCCCAAAATAAAGTGGAAGATCCGTATTTAACCAGCTAGCTGATAGTTTCATCATGCGGGTTGATCAGGCCTGGGAATTCCTCTCTTGGGGACTTGTAGACTCACAGTCATCGATGATGTGGCTAATGGTTTGTTGCCTCTCACAATCGCAGTTTGGTGAAGGTTTTATAATCCGATCTTGTGAAGGAAGTTATTTGTAAGACCACGCCAGTTCTGAGTTGTTGAGGTGACCCATACTTTCCTATCAAGGTCACCGCCTTTGGGCTTGCTAGATGGGGCTGTCCACAAACTGCTTAGGTTCAAGTAGAGGATGACAAGTGCTTTTTTTTTTCATTTTAACCATTTCCTGTCATTGATCCAGGATGGATCGATAGTGGGTACTGGACTGCAGTGTCATGGATGGGTAGCAAAGTGATTCCCGGTGGAATTCTCTGATCATGTTGAAGCTTCTCGCGGCGGCCCTGTTAATTTCACATCACCTGTTGTGGATAACTGATCTCAACAACTTCTTAAGTCAAACCATCGTGTTTTTGTTAAACACACAGTGAACATCCATTTGATTAAAAGTGGGTGAAGACGAAACTCGTCACCCCTTTCCTCTATCAAAATTGAGATTTCGGTATAAGAAGAAAGGATCATTTGTTCATGTACCCCATAATTGAATTTAAGGCTCAGGAATGTTGTCCTTTTCTGTTATGAGCAAAAAAGTCTCCCAATAAGGACATCCACACTAATCAACACACTTTGTTCTATGGGTCAGTTTAGTACTACACATTTTTGCTTCTACTATTCAAACGGCTGGACCTATTTAACTAAATATTTGTAAGCAAATATTTTTTGTGATTTGCTCCCATGGGAGAGAGAAAACATATCGTCGTTGGTTAGGAAAAACCTTATATGTGCATTTTCGGTAACACTGACAAAACGACCTGTTTGGCGATTTTGTCGTACTTTTCTAAGCATCATCTCATCTTTTCCACCAACTTGATTTGACCAAACACTGGACAATAGATTGGTTTGTCCATGTAACCGAAGTTGCAATATGAGGTTTTGCATTTGACCTTTCAAATTACATAATGAGGTTTTTCCTACATCTCAATTACCTTTTCTACAGTTGATGGGAAATTCATGGATTCTTGTTTCAGCCGAGAGTCGATCTGATGCTGTTTTTCTCGATGACACTGTAGGTAGAAGAACAGAATTCAGTTTTCAGTGGACATCGTCAAGTGCTGGTAAGATCCTATGTTTGAATGTTTAATGCATAATGCAATGATAAAAAAAACCTTAAAATGGATTTCAGGGACTTCTATACATAAAATGACAAAACGCCATCTTCCAACACTTTAGGAAAATTAGCGGTATGAAACGTTGAATCGGCGATTCACCTCAGTAGAGAGAGAGAGAGAGAGAGCGAGTGTGTGTGTGTGTGTGAGAGAGAGAGAGAGAGTCACTGCATTAAACTTGGTCTGAAGAAACCTCCATGACCGGGAATTCTAAGTAGATCCTGCTGAAAACATAACTTTGGCTTTGCCGGCAGAAACAGCAAGCTCGTGCTCCATTGTTCAACCACGCAAAGACAAAGGTCCGTAAGCACAAACGGTTAGACCAGGTTTAAAGTTGGACCTGGTCTAAGTCAAAATTAGTTTTATCCAAAATTGATATTTACTCACACTTTCTTCGTAAAGTAACTAGCAAATTTGAAAGATTTAAATGCAAATTTCAAAATAAATACAAAAAACCTCACGTCAGTGTAAAGGAAAATGTCTTTTCTGTGGGACAAAATTACACTTAGACCTGGTCTAACTCTTTTGTGCATACGGACCTGAAAGTTCCGAGATTCGCTGCGGCACCGCAACACTGATCATAATAATATCATAACCGCGGCAAAGTTCTGTATAAGTACGTGCATTTGGTGACCCGCGTTTTGAGAAGATGCACGAGGCGTGTAATAGACCGAAACGTATGGAATAAAAATGCACGCCAAATGGAACTAAATTGCTCAGTATGTGACGTAAGCATGCAATATATCATTTATTTAATGACTTGTGACCAAGAATCCTCCAATCAAATAACAGGGATCTACTTAGGCGGTATATAATAGTTACTAGCTGCATGTTGATCTGCATGTAGAGTAAAATTCTGGAATAAACAGCTGAACTTATATGGTCTAAATTAAAATTCTAAACGGTTTGTAGACCCATTTTTCCTGCTCAATCTGAATCCGATGGGTGCCAGACGAAAAACTTTGAGCATTTTCGAAGAAACGCAAATATTCAAAATGACCACCAAAACACTAAAACCTATCTGTCAATGTCAGATTCGGAACCCTTGGGGTCGACTTACCTGAACAGTGTTTTTGTACACTATTTCCGGTGCTCAGCCTCAAATTTTACTTTTTGAAGATGGCGTCGATGGCCGCCATCTTGGATTTTGGAGTAAGAATGATGTTTTAATGTCAAAGCAGTGTCAGATTCGAAATCGTTTTGGTCGACTTATCCAAAACAGTGTCTGCAAACGATTTTAAACGCTCTGGTCCAAAACTACATTTTTTCAAGATTGCGTCGGCGGCCATCTTGGATTTTTGGGTGAAATGACACCGTAAAGCCAAATTTATGTCAGACTTACTCGAAAAAGTATTTGTGCACATGACTATAGGTGTTCTGGCGGCCAATTTTGGCCTCTATCGAAAAATGCCGGGATTTTGCGAAGGACATGGGGGCTATTTTTTCTAATAGGTCCATAGAAGCCAAATCAATCATCAAACTTTACTATACCAGATTCCAGTTGATAGTGCAATAGCCTCTACTTTTTTGTAGGTGGAGGTTTGAATTGAGGGGATTTGTATGTAAAAACTTTAGTCCGTGTATTTGTGGTATGATGTGCGCTATAGCCATGATAGCCAACCCTGAGCAGTGGGCTATTCACAGTCCCAATCAATAGTCAAAGCATAAACCCTAGAATACTCAAAGAAAGCGCAAACCAAATCCAGAAATAGTTTCAGTGAAAGCAGGTGAAAGCTGACTTTATGAATAGTGAAGATAAAAGTTATGCATTGTTAGTGACTGAAGCCTTCTAAAATTTGATATGTTGTTGTAGGCAACGTT
>JAMKCH010088379.1:9828-21770 GCA_023653785.1 Ophioderma brevispina
ATTTGCATATTTGCTCTGATTAGCTCATTACTACAAAGCTGAACTTCTGTCAGATCCAAATGTCCAAATTTGACATAATTTGGTGGATGCAAGAGGTATCCATGCACTGTGTCACTATTTGTGCATATTAATGAGCTCATTTTCATATTTGCTCCATGCCAGGGGGATCTTGCAAGTTTTAACTTACAGTATTTTTGGATGTACCTGTATTGTGTGGATGTTTGTGTGTCCACACTCCACACCTGTATGTACAAAAAAGGTAAATATTTGGTCATATCTTTTTTCAGATGAGCTATGTCAAAATTTGATGAAAATTGGTATATGGGTAGTGGTGATTGCGAGTAATACCCAAGCATTGTGTCATCATTATTTGTGCATTTGCTCATTTGCGTATTTGGTCAGATTGGCTCATTACTACAAAGCATAATTATGGATTTCTCTGATTTTTGTGGGCTCCCAAATATAGCTAATAGGCCCTCTTAGTTATTTTATTGACACTTAGTATTTGGGTAGTGGTGGATAGGTAGGTAGGTTTAATGTACTGTGTGAAGTTAATGAGGTAGCCCACTACTTACATTCTTTTAATATAGTCTGCCAAAGCTGAGAACTGCCAAATTCTAGTTTCAGAGGAAATAGCTCTTGCATGTGTATCGCCATTGCCTATTTTTTTCCCTAGAAATTAAAGAGACAATTTGCATAGGGTCAAAACAGTTGTGAGAAGAACCATTGACCCAATACAAGACTTGGAGTGAACATGGATTGACCTCTAATGACCCCATGACACCTTTAACTCCATTCACAAACTACAATGGCAGACGTTTTCCAGGGAACATATATTTTCTGATAATTACTCTTCTCCTTAATCTTCTTGTTTACTCTTCTTATTCTTTTGCATTTTCTTCTCTTTTTCTATGTACATTCTTATTTTACTCTTCTTTCTCTTCTTTGACTTTTTTCTTATGTTTAATTATTTTCTATACTTTATTATTTATCTAAGGTAGAATATATTTTCTCACATTTGAAGTTAATACATCAAAACCAGAATATGCACTAAAGGGCATTCAAATTCTGGTCAAAATGTTTCTCTACAAAATAGCAGCATATAGAAAGTAACTATAATCTTAATGATTTTGTTACTTACTGTCTTGTATTATGAAAAGTAGGGACAATTTTAAACAGCTGCCAATAAATAATAAATATATCCTTTGGTAAAACTAAAATATTCCAATTTAGAACAAGCCTGAAGGAATAATTTTCACTTGCCATAATGTTTTCTAATATTAGCTTCTTAGGCATTTGTAAAGCAAGGTCAAATGAATTCACAACAAGCGGGATTTACCCCTAGGCATACAGCAATGGCCAGCTACAAAGTGCAGAAGTTAATGGAGAGCAGGTTTTCTGGGAATGTGTGTGTTTTTTGTGTTTAATGTTGACTTGAAGTAGATCTTGAGTGCCTGAAATTGTGCAGGATGAGTGAACTGATTGAGTTGGAAATCCTTTTGAGCCAGACGGAATAGAAATGGTCATTTCAATCCATTTAACAGTTTCAGCTGGTATGCTTAACTCTTGTTAAAGTGGCTAATCTTTATAGGGGTTTGGTTGTTTCTGTTGTAGTACAGTGTGTTTTATGGTGCTAGACGTATTTTATGTTGAACCAGAATTTATAGAGTGTGTGGATGAATTAAGAGTTCAGAATATAAGGGTGTATAAATCTTTTCTTCTTGTTAATTTTTCCCAAGAAAGTTTGTAGAGATCGGAAGAAAAATTAATTTGATTACCTAGCTTTTACAATTGTAAGTTTTATCATTAAACAAAAGGTAAATTTAGTTTACAAATAAATAAAAATGGAGAACAAACATTAAATCTAGCCACCAGTTATCATAAGACCAGTTCTATCACTGAATTGTCATATTTCCTGGTAATTGCTCCCATGGCATATCCATGGAGTACAGCAAGGTGAATTTAACTTCCGATTTGCAGGATTATCCCTTGTTGTCAACTGCTGACTGTAGAGCTTGTAAGTTCATGGATGGCTGGTTAAAGATGTGTATTTTATCTTGTGTTTGGCAGTGGCTTGAAGTGGCTGTTGAGTGCTGAATTTTGAAAGATGAGCAGACGAGTTGAATTGGAAATCCTTTTAAGATTGCGATGGAGTAGGAATTCAAATGCATTTACTCTCCAAGCTAGCATACTTAGTGCCACTTTGATGTTTGGAATTTTAAAGCAAACAGCAAGAAATAGTAAGATGGTGAACTCTACCCAATTCACAGCTGTTTGACCCCATGCAAATTGTCTCTTTATTTTTTAAACAATTTTAAGCAGTGGCAACACAATTTTGACAGCTGATATAAGTAGGGATGTGCGAAAATAAGAAAAATCCATTGCAGGAATCTTGTCGTATAGGCCTACAAAGGTCATGTTTTGTATGTTATAGTGCCATCTATATGCCCATTCTCCATAGATAGATGTGTAAAACTAGATTTTCAAAAAAATAACGTTTGCCCACAATGAAATTTCGTAAAATTTTCACAGGAAGTAGTTCAAATCAGTTTCATAGAAGTGTGTCGACAGTATCGCCGTTTATATTTTTGTTTTATTCTGGTTTTAGTTCACAACTTTTTGTCATGGAAGAAAATTGTAGAAGATTTAATGATTTCATTTTGTTGTTTTACGTTGCATTTCATCACATTTTAAGAACAAATGTGACCAATGGCCTAACAGGCAATAACAGGGTCATTGAACAGAATAAAATGTGGAATAAACCTGTTAGATCCTTGTATGAGCCAATCAAGTTGGGAGCTGCTTGGAAAAAGACAAGAACTAAAGAAAACAAAAACAAACAGGTCGGGGGGTATATACATAGAGCATTAAAAAGCCTATATACATGAGAACTATGTGTAAGTACAAATAAAACAAAACTACATCTGAAGGGAATCTAGGATTAAGAAGATACAAAGTGTGATAATTCAATGGCGGATCCAGGATTCGAAAAATGTCAACATTACCGGGGGGCTGATAGGCTGTAACTGGTCCAAAATAGCTCAAAATGGGCTGATTTTGCAAGAATTTGCAGAATTACCGGGAGGCGCGCCCCCTCCCTGGATCCGCACCATTCATGGACTTATTTCAAAATTATAGAATTTAATATAAAAATTAAAGAAAAATGGAGAGTAAAATACAAAAATAATAGGTGTCATTTTAGTGATACTTTGTTTATAGTTGTTACTTAAAGACATAGCCATCAGAACTAAAATATTTATGAGGTGAAACAATAAGAATTAAGATTTTTTCCCACCACAATATCGATCCAAGTTTCTGATTTCTATCCTGTGTAAAGCTCTGCATTGGATGCAAGATGGCTGTCTAGCTTGTATTGGCATTGTTAGAAATTGACAAGAATTCACAAGTCTGACTCTATTAGTGTCTGAATTCTTTAGGCTTTTCAAAAATGTCTGCTCAAAGATAAGATGCATCGAGCATTATTGATTGCGCTATTCTAGAAATATCGCATATATGACACCCTTTGCCTTTTATGTACGGTACTTGGTGGGTGTGCTTGTTTTGATGCCTGTGATAAGAGTATGCTGATGTAAGATGCAAGTTTAGGAATTAACAGCGAAAGATAGAGTACCACCATGCCCAGTCTTTGAGTGGTGGAGATTCAAGTAGTAACGGATGAGTTGACAATAGCAGTGATTGACTTGTATAGAAGATAATCACAGTAATGGGAGAGTTAGTGAATTTGCCGCATTCCCTGGACCAAAGGTGAACGTGCACCTGCCGATAACCATTCAAGGAAGCCCGTATCCCCATGGCAGCCTGGCAATTTCAACGTGTGCTTTTCCAATGCAATAGACGCTTTCGTGACAAGTTTGTCCGGATACGATGACCATGAGAGATCTGTTTTATGGTGTTTGTTCACCTGGATTGTTAGTGTTTGCCTTTGACCGGTATGGCATAGGGTTCTAGTTCATGCAGATGTCCATTTTGTCTATTTAGATGTTTGCATTGATTGGAAAAATAAGTGAAGGTAGTGGAAAATACTTCTCGATGATTGAGTTGTACATTGGGAAGAAAGGTTAATGACACTAGTCAGTAGCATCTATCTCAATAATGGTACTTGTTTTAAGTTTAAACCCATTCCATGATACAATAGGGATTGGAAATTACCCCTTTCTAGAGGTCATGTGACTTTGCCATAGTGCTTATTAACCAGCATTCAAAAGCTCACTTTTATGTTTTGTTTAATATGGAGGATGTTAATAGTTAATACTTAAGATGCATGGATTCTGAAGTTGTTGCTTGTCAACCTCACAATTCATCAGGGAGTGCTACTATAGAGGTAACATTGAACAATATGATGTTTGTGCAGTAAAGGTTATGTCTCCATTCATTTGTATTTTGCAGATCCAGACTCCCCAACATTGCTAGTCTTAATACAGGGTATATTATAATGCCAAGATACTTGTAGTAACAAATGCAACAAAAATCTGAGCTTAATGTTTGTTTTTTTAGATTTCCTAATTTAGCATTGCACTAATAGTGCCCTAGAGATATATTTATGACCACATCTTCAAATTGATAATGCCTGTATGGTATCTATATTATAATATGCCAAGCGTATCTGTCTGTCTGTCTGTGTGTCTGTCCGCCCTTTTTCTCGGAGGCCAGGGACGCATGGTCACAACTTGGTGGGTGGGTGTAGTAGTATATAGTTTTAATGCCATATGCTACATGTCAGCCATGCTGTCTTGGTTGATGCAGCAGGTGTGGGCATCCAAGTACCTGAAGGCCTGTCAGTATTCAGCCAAGCCCTGCATATGACAAAAGCTGCCCAGAGTTAAAAAAAAACTTTTCTTCTTTTTTTTTAAATTTCAAAATGATGTATTTTCATAACCATATTCAGAATCGGCATGAAAAATACATTCAAGTGAGTACAAACAAGCCTAGTCTTAGGTCAGTGTATTTTGAGATGCATCTCAAGTGATGTATATCCAGGACTGCAGGCGAGTCATTTACTCATTGGAACGCATTCAACTATGAGAAGTTAATTGCACTCGTGACCTTTCCAACACACAGAGGTTGCCTCGAACATCTTATTTTACCTCCATTAACCATGCCACATACACGACATAACAAACAAATCATTCATAGAGAGATACACTATGAGTTACAATATGCTCATTCACCAAGGGCACAGTTCAGTGGGTTATACTTGTGCATACATTAACATGAACTGACCTTGTGTGATCTGGGTATCATATATCATACCCAAAAATCAGGGCGTATATTTTCTAAATACATTGGTGAATGAAAGCTACTGAACTGTGCCAAGTAAATTGAGCTTTTACTAGCTCATAGTGATATCTGATGACCTGATTATCTTATTCCATTACACATTCTTTTGAGTTTCTTCTTGCCTTTGCCAGTCCAAGGGGAGAAGCTCTCTCGCCGAGTACTTTTGTCATCATTCCATAATGGTCCGGAGTAAATTACTAACCCGCCAGGCATCATTTACAAGCACACAATCAGTGGACATCTCCAGTGTGGTATTTGTAGTCAGTGATGTGTACATGTACTATACACTGTACCTTTTAGGGCTGATATAAATTAGGACTAAGTATCATGCAATGAAATGTCAGATGGCTGTGAATGGGAAGTGGTGGCAAGGTGGGATTGCTACTGATATGAGTGGTGTAAACCCAACATAACTTGTCACTCCATATGGCTTAAGTGCCATATTGATCGATGTTCAATATCGCAAAAGTAAATAAAAATTTTCTAATGAGCACATTTGTTCTAAATAAGCACCTATTAATTAAAGGTGCTTGTTCCGATCGTTTTTGGAACCCCCTGATTTAACTGGATTTAGTATCAATTTTGATATCAGATGAAAGGCCATATTTTTCTCATTGTCCTCCTGAAATTTCAACTTCCAAATCCATTTCTTTCTCTAGGTTAACCATCAGTATTAGCACAGTAGTGAATGGGGCATTGCACTATGCATTATCGCGTCTAGCATCAGAACCACAAGTTTGTTTCCCATGCTAATTGTTTGTCAGTGTATACATGTTTTCAGACTCCCATATCAAGTAGACAACACAAAAGACAAAAATCGGAACAAGCACCTTTAAAGGTTAGACAAACACATTTCTGAAAAAATATCTGGAATAATAAATATAGCTTTTTGAGATGACATAAAATGTGCATTAATAAAGTATCAGAGATGTAATTTAATAATTCACTTTAGAATGTCCACATTAAGCTATTTATGGAATGTCAATATGGGGTGAAAAGTTAATCAGGGTGACTGAAGTTGATTGTGTTATGCTGCTCACTCTCCTCAACTATTACATTCCACAAGAGACTGTCAGGGCCATTGCTATTATTATGTATGAAACCTAACAGCATTTGTACAGAGTATGGGTGGTCCCACTGGAGTTTCTGACAACAGATGGTATTCTCCAGGAAGACACCTTAGCCCCTACCGCTTTGTGATTGTTTTAGACTATGCTTAGACAATCCCTTGATACTAACAATGCCAAAGGACTCGCCATGAAAGCAGGAAAGTTGAAGCATCAGACTAGAATGCATCTCACAGATCTTGACTATGTAGATGACCTTACTGCGGACCAGTTAACAAGATGCACAAGACTTGCTAACATGCCTGGAGGATGCTGCCACTAGGGTTGGTCTCTTTCTTAATCCTAAGAAGACTGAGTAGATGACTGTCAATGAGGAGAGTAATCATCAGCCTTTTTTCCAAGATAGGTACTGAACTCAGGGAGGTTGACTCTTTTAAATACCTTGGATCATTTGTTGCAAATTGTAAGAAGAACTTGCTGACATGTAAAGGACAAGCATGGAATGCCTGTAAACCAGGGGCGGATCCAGGATTTGAAAAACGTCAAAATTACCGGGGCGCTAAAAGGCTGTAACGTGTCCAAAATGGGCTGATTTTTCAAGATTTTGCAGAATTACCGGGAGGCGCGAGCCCCTTCCGCCCCCTCCCTGGATCCGCGCCTGTAAACTCCACCACATTTAGCAATCTGGCATCTCTGAGTCTACAAAGCTTGCCTTTTTCATGTGACTATTATCTCAATTTACATCATGCAAAGATCCGTGAATGCTACCTACTTAATCCTTTGAAAATGGCGAGTCCAGTCACTCAATGATCAAAATTTGTCAAATTTTGTTTCAAAAAGGTCAAAATTATTGATTTTCCAGGGCATATTCAGAATTGGCATGAAAAATGCATCTAAATTAGTCCAAACAAGCCTAGTCTTTGCTGATATTCTTTTTAGATGGCTTTCCAAATACCCTGCAAGTATTTGGGATGCCATCTCTAAAGCCACTGACTTATGTGCTATAATGTATACAGAATTGGCCCGTGTCGATAGGATTAAGATAGCAATTTTTCTTGCCTAGTCAAAGTATCAGCAGGGTCTATTTCAATTTACGTCTTGCAAAGAACTAATAAATGCTATCTACATGAGATGGCACTTTGTTGTATGCCCTTTTCTTAAGGTATCAGTGTATTTTACCCACTGAAGGATGCAACATGCTGCCTATCCTTTAATTAAGTGAGCAATTTGCTGCTGACTGCTAAAACTATCAGTTTATTGTCTCGCCTCTGGAAGAGACCTATTTAGATCCTACTGACAGTTTACCTCACACAAAGAACCTGACAATGCTATCTACTGAAGATAGTAAATTCACACAGAATATCAACGTAGTCTATCCAATATTACAAAATCTAGAATGTCAAGTACCACAACAAATTCAGAATCATAGCCTTGCTATGCTCTCTATATTTACCTTTATCCTTACATTACATGTGCCTTGTATACATATGGTGAGACACAAATGACCAGATATACAGTATATTCCATAATTGATCCAAATATTCATGTTAGGATTAAGTAAAGTGTCTTAACCAAATATTCATGTCTTCAGTAAGATGAATAGGGATTCCAAAATCATTAACTGGCCAGTTGAAGCATACTGAGTAGGACGTGGGAGTGTTGTGAATAAATATTTCTTACCGGCAAAAGCATAATGAAGAGGAAACATGATATTTTTGTACCACACAATGATAATGCATGAAAAGGTTGTTAACCGTGTTTATGGCAGAGAGCACATAGGAAGGGGAAATCAATGTTTCTGTTTCTGTTATGGTAACTTCTCTTTGCGAAACTCATATTATAAACAAGCTACATTGAGTCGGGTCAGATTTCCTTTAAGGGCCTGCTACTGGTATCCTGGTAACCAGTACTACCTGTCCCAGGGCCGAGTCGGCGGCTAAACCGACACCCCCATTGGGTTGCTAAGGAAATCTGATGAGGAGGGTAGCTGGTTACCCTGGTAGAATGAAAAAGAAGGTCTACCTACAAGGGCATCAGCTCTGGAGAGCTAATGGTGGCCATCTAGCACATGCTGCCTTGCATGATGGGCGTGGTTGCCCAAAGGCTAGGCCCACCGCTGAAAACTGTGGATTGGCATCAGGAAGGGCATCCGGTTAATTATCTTTTGCTCCAATCAATCCTCACACAGCAGTATTGCTGAGGGTGAGGTGTATCCGGCCACCCTCGTTTACGGGGACAAAACCGGATTTAAAACTTTGGGTTAACTAACTAACTACATCATGCCAAGCTGGTATGAGCAATTACATTTAAGAAACATTTTACGTCTGGAAAGTCATCATTGTAGTTGATTTTCGTAGACGACAGAATTTACTCTAGGGCCTTGTATTAAAATGGAGGCAACGGCCAAGCGGGGGTTCAAACTTGCAATCCTGAGATTACAAGTCAAGGTTTTGACCATTGCACCACACGGCCCACATGTCTAGACTATGTTGGATCAGTTGATGTAGCAATTGAAATACAGCATTGAAATGAGTCATTACACAGTGACCATGGTTATGTTACCTGTAAATGTAGAAGTAGGCCTCTGACTTACTTACAGCCAAGAGCCGTGATGCTACTCTTAGTTTAACAATTTACATGCTATAGCGTTCATTCAAGTATGTCAATGCCAGACCAGAATGCTGTAATCTTTTGTAGTCTGTGCAAACTTAAAATTCTTCCAAAATGGTATTCGTCTTTAAGTTTGTCAGCATTCATTTCAGTACATTTGCATTGTGATTCAAAACACTTCAAATTTCTGTTCTTGAAATTGTTTCACAAAACCACAAGGCTATAAGTAGAGATCCTGGCATAGCAGGTATGTACAGCTACTAAGCGTTAACACCGAGTATCAATTTTCTGCATGGTTTACGATTATTAACTAGCTTTACTCAAATCCTTGGAGTTGTATTTGACAGCCGGAAAATGGGTCATGTTGTCACATTTGTAAAATTATACGAGACTTCTGGAATCCTATCTTTAGAAATCTACAGCAAGATATCATGGTTTTTTCCCCTTCTGCATGCGTGTCTCTCTCTCTCTCTCTCCTATTCTCTTGACTTGTAATTCACACAATTTTGCTTAGCCATTTATGAAAGCAATGCACTAGTACTGTCGCCTCTAATTTTTAAGGTTAATTAGCTGGCCTTTTTTCAGTGTAAGGTCAACCTAATTGAAGAGGTGGCTCATTTTTCTTTTGTAAGCACTCTGATCAATTGCTAGGAATTGATTATTACTTAATGGTATGCATTTAATATATGGGACAATATACTGCATGGGCACAAGTTAAAGAGATATTATGATTGACAGATAGCTTGCAATTTATCAGCAATCTCACAATTTGCATTCGGTCTTATACCTATATACTGATGCTTCTGACAATATCTTACTTGCAGCAAAATAAATACATGTTTAGAGTCTTGCTATGCATTAACCACTGTATCCTAATTGGATTTATAATTACTGCTTGATTTCTGTTTTGTTGTTCCTTATAGTTATTGGGTACTTGATTTGTGAAATGTCAATGAGGCCCAACATAAATTCCTCCACAAATGCCAGTGTTCAATCATTTCTATGATTTTAATTTAAATTCATTTAATCAAAAGATACATGGTTTATAATGTATATTTTAAAAAAATGTATTGTGGCTTTGTCATTTACTACTGGCTTTATTGTAACACCACAAGTACAAAACAAGACCACCGTGTCTCCAGGTCCTATTGATATCCCAATTTCTAGCTATTCATCTTAAATCCATTGCATGCATTAGACACTGGAGTTAAACATTTACTGAACGTCTATTTTCCCAACCAAAGAAAAGAATGTCAGGTTTCCTAATCATAGTAATAAAGAAAATGTTGACTAGCAATTATGTCATCTATTCCAGAGGATTGCTCTCCCCTTATTCCATCACTGTAAATGTTACACAAACAGTCCCAGCTCTCAATTATATAGGTCATTATTTGCCATCAATACCTCCTGTGAAAGTCAGAGATGAAGAACTACTCACTTAAAGAATCCTACACTTAACATCCTTCTTAAAATTCTAATGGATGTGTGTACATGTGGTTGCTTTTTAACAAGTTCAGGTCATTGACAGAATTTTTCCTACACTTAAAATTCTACCAAAAATTAATATGTACATGTGGTTGCTTTTTTAACAAGTTCAGGTCATTGATAAAATCTTTTTCAAATGTGTGTTGGGTGACAAGTGTAGCTTATGCTATCTTCCGGAAGTGTGGAAGTGGTCATGCTTTATTGTAAATCCCACAAGTCTAGTAGCTCATTTATTGAATAGAAAGGTAACATATTTGAAAATAAAAAAATGCATAGCACACAGTTTTTAAAACAGTTGTTACTAAGACAAACATGTTTAAGGGGACTAAATTGTAATCTGTAAAATGTGTGCATGCAGAAATTTGAGGCTTAGTGTATATGAAATAATGTGGACAAAGAGGTGATGCCTATATCCCTACCATTAATTAAGTAGTTAGAAAAAGTAGAGGGTATAATTACACCCCACCCTTATGTTAAGATGTTGGGAATACGTCTTTTTCATCCTCCCCGATGGGTAATTTATCTTGCTCAAAATGTTGCATGCCGATAAATCCTTTGGCTTTGGATGACAGGGAGAAAAATACTTTGACAGACCTGACTGACCCTGATTTGCAAGGCATTTAGAGATTTTTTTTGAATTTCAAGATGCTGTATTCTAAAAAAAATAAGCTTTTTTGGGGCAAGAAATATATGATTTCAAATTTTAAAAAACATGTGAAGCAAGCAAAAATGTTTGATATGTTTTAATATGTTTGCAGATTTTGGTGATGTATTTAATCATTTACAAAAAAGCCTGACTGACCAACCCTACCTGAAATATCTTCCTATTTTTGTCCCTAATCTTATATTGTTGTTAGTTGACACCTCAGACATTATGTGTAAACATTGGTTGCTGCAAATCAGGTTCTTAATATACTACAGAAGATTGATTAAAGAGAATTCAACAACTCACCGTATCTCTTTGTACAGGAGCGTACCTTTGTTGATTCGTTATCAACCCACAGTTGATATGCAAATTAGCGTGTCACGCCCGGCGCAGTGTTCACGGAAGTACGTTTACGCGGTACGCTTAAGTCGACGCGCTGTTCGTTTTCATACAGATTTTTGTTGTTGAAAGGGATTCAAACATGTTACAGAGTGGTTCATCACAAATCAATAACTCTGCATCCGAATGCGTCCGCGTATTGTTATCCCGCTCAGGCGGCTAAAGCCACCCTCGCGGGATAAAAATACGCGGACGCATGGATGCATCGTTGTTGATTTGTGATGAACCACTCTGTAACATGTTTGAATCCCTAAATTATTGACCATTCAAACATGTTTTGCTTCTGCTTCACAGTATTGGAGGGAAGAGGGAAGTAAATACTATTTCTTATGTTTCTTATTGTTTTTCAAGCAGCTGTATTTACTTTTTATCTTATTGTTTTTCAAGCAGTGATATTTAAGAAAATGCCAAAATAAATTAATTTTGGCTAATTATGT
>JAMKCH010088384.1:0-14864 GCA_023653785.1 Ophioderma brevispina
TCTCTGTCTGATGAATATTTATCTTTACCCCATACTGGTTTTTATATGCATATTTTGACTCGGCAGAATAAAGGGTGTAAAGTATTTTATAATGCATTTATAAGTGGTAATTTTGTTCCTTTTAAGTGTATTTCAAAATGGAATGAAATTCTGGACCTGCATTTACCCAAGTCTCAGTGGTATAAAATTTGTAGTACAAACTGGAAATGCACATTGGAGGTGAAGCTCCGTTGGTTCCAAATACGTTTATTAAATCGTATTTTATGTACGAATGTGTATTTAATGAAGATTGGGAAATCTGATAGCCCAGTGTGCACTTTTTGCAATAACCATGATGAAACACTTACGCATCTTTTTTTGGAGTGCGTTGCTGTGAGAATCTTTTGGAATGATTTTCAGACCTGGGTAAATGAAAGGTTAAGGGTGAATTTGGTTTTGAATAAAACTTTAATCCTGTTTGGCAATTGGGAAAGGCAAGATGATATTTTTAATACCATTTTGCTGATTCTGAAATTTTTCATTTATAGATGTAGGGTGAACATAACATTACCTTTTTTGCAAGCTGCTAAGAATGAGGTTAAGAAATACCTGGATATGGAACGCTTTATGTTTAAAGAGGAATTTAAACAAAATGTATTTGACAAGCGTTGGCATCAGTGGAAAAACCTGTTTGATAATTGAATGTACATGTAAAATGGTCTCGCAGGAAAATTTTGCATAACTGTTAAATATTTCGGTGATTGTAATTGATATTGTATTGTACTCTTTCTGTCATGCGAATCATGCTACAATAAATAAAAAAAAAAATGAAAAAAAAAAAAAAATTATTATCACTAGGGAGTAGAATGCCAAACCTAATCACCACCAAACCTTCAGAAAATGTTGAGAGCAGCTTTTTCCAAAAAATGTAATTAACAGTGCTTTTAGACTCCTAAAATGCCTAAATTCATAATTTGTTCATCAGATAACAGGAGCAGTAGTTATAAAACCCCAACAAGAGAGTAAACATCATTAACATTAACAAAGTTATCCCATTATTCAAAGAGAAAATCTGATAGTAGGAAATTCTGAAATAATAATGGCTGTTTTCTGTAGGTGCGTAGTCAGCCTGGTGGTTCCAAGGGGCAAGTTTGTAGTTAGTGCAAAAATGCTTGATTGAAAGGCAAAGGGTGGAAACTGAAGTCAGGGACACAGACCTGTTAGGTTAGATGAAGAACTTTTTCTTAAACAGGGCTGTTATGTTAGCCTTCTTTCAATCTAATGGCAGTATTCCTTTGTCCAGCAATTATTGGAAAATCTGAGCAGGAATAATGATAAGACCATCCCTAAACAAGCCCCAGTTTGATTCAACAGTCATAGTGTTTGGTTCATCACAAAAGGAATTTTCCTCAACTAGGCAGTTGCTGATCTAAAGGCTGTTTCTTTCATTCACACTTTGTCACTTTTTTCATGGGATCACTCAACCCCATGGTCAGATGAACATTATCTAATAACTATGGTTTTGAAGTGAAAATCCAATGTTTTCTGTTGCAAGTGATAGTCATCAGCTGTCATTCATTTGTAAATTGGATAGGTTGTGTTGGATTCCACAGCACACCAGCAACATAAAAGTCTCCTCCAAAAATTGCAAAAACAGAATTCAAGGTTGAATAAACTTTAACAAGACTGTCATTTAAATTGGTCAAGACAACTTCACTCTATGACTTTGGGCTAAAATAGAATGTGTCAATAAATGCAATGTCAGCAATTGACTTAGATGTAAGCTGACACCATTGTACTCTATTTGATGAGTTTCAATGTCATATTATTAATTTATTCATATAATTATTCACTTGTTTAGTGCAGTTTATATTGTATGTGCCATGTAAATGATGCAACTTCATTGACAGAAAATCAAGACAACCAAACAAATTAGAAACTTAAGTTTTCATATTTTTATTTTTATGAGATAACTGCTTATTCATTTTGATACTATAAAAACAGAAGGTGTGCTTGCACATGGTAGCTCTTCCATCCACCTTAAATAATTACCTTAAGTATACAAAACCAGAACAAAAAATAAGCTTAGGGGATTAATGGTAGGATAATTTCCTCACTGGTTAATTTTTTTCAGGATTACTATCAAGAGGATCCTATAAAGGGAGTGTGCAAATATCTTCAATATGTGCCTTTGGAAAGTCAAATCTTGAGTGAATTCTTCAAGAAAGTTGCTGTCTCCATTCATCAGAGATTAAAGGCTACTCCATGCCTCCCTGTAGTGACAGATGAAGGTGAAGGTAATATTTTAGTGAATAGCTGCAGCAAATATTGAGCCACATTTTTGCATAATTATGGTACATCATTTTATTCTTGAAACTTGACAGGCAATTGGCAAAAAGTTGTGTCCTGGAATCTGTAGTGGCACAAGTTTTAGGGAAATTGTAGTTTGATTGGGATGTGCATCCAAGAATCTTGAAAGTGGTCCTATAGATAGCTATTTTCCAAGGAATACTGCAGACTTAGATTTTCAAAAATTGATCTGTTTTAGAAAATAGGCCACCTTCAGATAACAAAATCTACCTAAGAGCTGTAAATGAGACCCATGTTTGCAGCATATATGTGACTTGTGCATGGTCATTTGTACTGAGTATCACCACTCCCTTGAAATATCATTGCATATTTATCTTTAGGGATATATTCCTCTGTTTTAAATTTCCAATCTCAATGATTGGTTGTGAACTGTTTCATAACTCTTCGTTTGTTTATGATTCAAAATATATCCTCAATGGGAAGTATTCAGACTAATAAATTCAAGTATATTTAAAAAAACATCAATTTGTCCAACATTCCTGAATGTCATTTGCCTCTAATCTAAACCATGAGTTTATTATTTAGACAGTGAGATTTCAGATAGTTTGGATAAAGCATTTGCTATTTAATAACAAGAACTATTATGTAGATTTTAATGCATAGAATTATCAAAAGAATCATCTAATTGCTTGCAAGAATGTTTGACTAACCCTCACACCTTTCATAAATATTTCAGAATATGACATGTGTATGGACATTTTGTATATTTGATAGATAAAGTTGAATGGAAGCTACCATCTGAGACTGTCATGGTGAGAGACCCTCTAATACAGGATGTTGTACAATCTTTGGTGCTGAAAACCCATCTCAACTGCCATTATCTTCATCAAAAAGTAGTTGAAGAGTGCAGCTCTACTTTGCTTAGCAACTTAGGAGTGAAGAAACTACACACCTCGGATCTGATAGGCATCTTAAAGAGCATTTCAATCAAGGCAACTAATACAGGTTGGTCATACACTCATCACTTAGATGGCAATTCAGCTGTGAAGCTTAAATTTACTGACAAACTTCATTAGGTTTTAGGATATTTGGTTAGTGTATTTAAGATCAGAAGACATGCTTGCCATACAATAATTACTATAGGCTTTGGTTCAAAATGTGGTGTGGCACACATCATCTGTACTCACTCTTTTAAGTCAAAAACTATTTTGCATTTTAGTATTGTGCATTGATAAAAGTACGACAAATATTAACATTGTTTTAAAAATAACAATATTTGACATTTGCCAAATTTAACAGAGGTCAAAATTCTGTAAAACCAATGTGTTATGAATTTATTGAAGTTAGTAGTAGTAGTAGAACAAGGATATGAGAAACTTAAATGCCAGCAGTGTTTGTTCCAATATATTATTGAGGTTAATGTTAAAGATATGAAAAAATTAATTGCCAGCAGTGTTTATTCCAAGGCTAGTATTAAGAATATGAGAAACTTAAATGCCAGCAGTGTTTGTTCCAAGGCTAGTATTAAGAATGTGAGAAACTTGAATGCCAGCAGTGTTTCTTGCAATATATCATTGAGGCTAATGTTAAGAATATGAGAAACTTAAATGCCCAGCTTAAATGCTAGCAATGTATCATCCAATAAACCAATAAGGGAATTGTAAAATATTTGAGACACTTCAGTACAATCAATATTTCTTCAGCATTAAAGGAAATGCTAAAGATGTGAGAAACTTAAATTCTAACAATCGTTCTTTCAAGACACAAATTCACACAAAATGAGAATTTGAGACAAATTTTAACCAAATCATTACCCAGGTGAACATCTGCCATTGGAAGTAGTGGCCAAGTGCTTGGTTTGCATATATCGTTGTCGAGAGCGTGATTACGACGTGTCACAAGACAACTTAGACCAGTTGCGTGCAATCCCGGTAATCCCTCTCGTGTCTGGAGAGACGGTGGCCGTCAAGGACCATAGTGTGTTTCTTCCAATCAAAGCTGATGATGAAGGACATTTCCAAACTGGTGAGTTTATCACGCAAGCTCTTTTGTGAGATACCGGGTTAAAGACATTTCTCCACCACTCATATTTTGTGGCATAACTCCAAAAGTAAATAACTTACTTAAATCATTTAAAAAACAACTTGTAGATTATAGTCTAAAACTTTACATAGGTCTTTCAGATGTCAGCTTTTTGGTTGTTGAAAACATTACACAGTAAAGGGATCTTTTTGTAGAAACTTAAGTGACATAATCTTTACATATGTTGTTGCATGCCTCATTTAATTATTGCATACCTACAAATAATTTGAGAGGAACCAGAATTCAAGATTCATACAGTTTATTTCTTTGCAATGGTGATTTGAATTTAATTGAATTTCTTAATGAAAAACATTGTGTTTGCTGGAACAGCACATGCATAAGGAATATTCTTTAATTTCTTGGTGAAAAGCATTGTTTTTGCTGCAACAGCCATGCTTAAGGAATATGATATTTGAAAGTACTGTAGATTCAAGTAATATGTGTATTAGTGATATTGTTGATATCAATAGTGATATAATCGCTAATAACACATTGATATTAGCAATAGCTTATGCATAAGGAATGTTCTATCAAATATAGGGCACATGTGGCCCAGTGGATGCAACAACCGACTCACGACCCAAAGGATGTGGGTTCGAGTCCCGCTGAGGCCAATGTGGTGTGCACTTGGGCAAGGCACTTTACCTCGCTTGCCTCTCTCCACCCATGTGCAAAATGGGGAGCTGTTAGGAATTTAGTCCATTGAGCACCACCCAATGGAACGAGTATGCCTTGGGCATTTGTATGATAGCTGACATATTCTAGTGCAGGGTTCCCAACCTTTTTGACCCGGACCCCATTTCTTAACACTTGGCTTGCGGCGACCCCCATTATACTCAAAATAATATATTCTCAAAAAGAAATTTGACCAGTCAAGAAAAAAAGTCAAGTTTTCAAGCCAGGGGAAGGAGCAACAAGGTTGTCTATATCTACCGGGAACTCTGAATGTACTGCAGGGAAGCAAGGGCAATCCTTAAAAATCCTAAAAATTAAGAAACAGAATCTAATGTATACCACTCCAGTGATGAAGAAACTTCGGTTGTAGCATCCCAAAGCCATGGTGCTCCCCATTCCTAAAACCAGTGCACATGAAGTGTGCAAAAATACCACTAATTTCATTGTAATCGAGTTGAATTTTCATCTTTGAACAGTCAAGTGACAATGTATGATGATTTCGCAGAAATTTTAATCAAATATAAATTCAATTGATTAATCAAAAACTGCAAAACCAGTTATTCTGTTCCTGCCTTTTAGACAAGTACTTTGATTTTCATTTCAATTAACTTCGCGACCCCATTTTTAAGGGTCCACGACCCCAAAAGGGGTCGCGACCTCCAGGTTGGGAAACAGTGTTCTAATGGCAGCGGAATAAATGTAAAGCGCTTTGATACTTTGTAAAAGGCACTATATAAATGTCGACATTTATTTATTTGTTTATTTATTTATTAATTTATTCAAGATTCAAGTATTAGTGTTAATTCAATATCATCCAGATACAGATAAAGAGTAGGTAAAAATTAATAAACCAAGATAAATATACATGTCATTCTATTGGCAAGAGAACCGGCCACAGCTTTCTTCGGTGTTAAAGAAATAGCCTGGCAGATGGATTGTACACTTAAACAACCAAACCTTAATACAAAGACTTCAAGGCAACTAGTGTAGTTGAAGATGGTCCAACACCTTGAAGAATGAGCTGTGTACATACACAACCAATTTCTTCATGGGAGTACCTGTGAAGTAGCTGTTAAGTAGCCACAGAGTACCCACCCACATGGGTACCACATCGCCGGCCGCAAAAGTGGGGGTAATCATCCACCTAGGTTCACACACAGTAGCCTGACCACAAGTCACCCCTTGCTGGAGTACCTGCATGGGTACTCCCATGCAAATGAGCTTTGATTAGTTTAGTAATATTATCCATTATTAACATTTTGGTAACATATGTTATATGTTTTTATACAAAATGTCATATATAGGGCGTTTTTGGTGATGCTCAACTCAAATACAGACGTTACTAAGCTTGAAAATGATCAGAAAGTCAAAAACAACAATGGAATGTTTGGCGCCCTCTATGGTCCAAGTGCTGCCTACTAGGCAGCCGGTAGGAGAGTACCTGCGAAGGTACCTGCGAAGGTACTCCCATGGAGTAGCTGCAGAGGTACTCTACTACTGGTGGCTTATATGGGTACCTGTCGGTCACCTAGCAGGCAACTGCAGAGTACACTATAGGATGGGTACTGCTAAGTAAACATAACTGCTATCCACCCAGTGGCTTGTGTACTTCGCAAGTACTTAGTTGTAGGTAATGCATCAATAATCCATCAAGGGGGTACCCTTGGAGTAGAGCTAAGAGTACACATGGAGTAGCCTAAGCTCTGGGTTACACCGTGAGTAGGAATCTTGCTGTGTATATAAGACAAAACATTGCCAATGTGAACAAGTCACTAAGTTGTTGAAAGTTTAGGTACTGGTGCAAAATCTCCCCACTACTGGCCTCGAACAGTTCTATGGTATTTTCCGGCTACCATTTCAATATTGCATAACTGAACCACATAGTGCATGCCCCCTTCTTTAAGAGACCAATTTCTGGTAACTTAATTTAAAAGTAGCTTGGGACCCTGGCCTCTATTTTGATACCCTATTCATTACAAAGCCAGAAATATTACCAAATAGTTTGAGGCCCGTACTGAGAAGATTTTGCACTGGGGCCTTACTGGTGAGTGGCCAGTTTTAGATCTGATTGAAAAATATTGGCCCAACTTAAGGAGAGGTAGAATGTGAGATGACCTTGGCAGAATCATCCATTGGGGACAATTGAAATAGGTGGTGGACCTGTTCATGTTTCAAGACATTTTGATTTTATGTTGCTTACTCAACCATTATATTGTATTTAAAGCAATAACAACAACCGGTAAAATAAAAATGAAATCAAAATACTGCATGAAATAAATTATGTTGACTTCACTGACAGTACCATGTGAGCGTGGAAGAAAGTAGCATTGGGTAAATGTTAGTATTTAGCAACTTATAAACATCTGGGACACAGAAAAGTTAAATGATTGAATATAATCCTGCAGTGACTAAGGTTTGTAGTTAAATTGCCTTTGTTATCTTAGGAAGTAAAGTACTGAAAGCTGTTGAGGCAGACATGGCCATGGTAGATGCTAGACTCCTATCCAGTCTGGATGATGTGGCTAACTCACAAATACAACGGTTGTTGGAAGAATTGGGTGTTAAACACATCAGTCCCAGGCAGGTCATCCATCATCATATACTCCCTGTACTCAGATGTGAGGAGAAATGGCAGGTATGGTCAAATCTTGATTTTCATTATTGAGTTATTTAAAGGTGCACTTCGTGATTCTAGCACTATCTGTTTTGCCCATGCTTCGCCAGACATCCTCGAGAAAAGCTTACTCCCAAAATTTCAGTTGATTCTGATCTATCGTTTTGGTGTTATGAGCAAATGTTCTTATCACAATCTCCCGTAGACCACTGAACTGTAATTTCTGTCCGTTTACGGAGAGAAAATACAAAATTGCGAACCTCTTGCAGAGACGACCGAACCTGCACGTCAGATTGGACACACATACTATACTTAGCCCGACGGCTCAGATGATACAAAAAACTCAAATTTTTTGAGGTAAGTCGGGGGGACGAGGCTGTGGATCACGAAATGCCCCTTTAACTGCTCATACAATACCTCAGTCTCAAATTACAATTCACAACTAGCCATATACAGGGTGCATCAAAGTTTTACAATTTGAAAAAGACCCATTTTCATATACACATACACACATGAATCAGGAACAACTTTATGTTTAAATACGAATAATCTTTCCCTGAAGCTGACCAATGCACACAAGTGTAAATACAAATCGTGTGTGTACACAAGTGTAAAAAAATGTGCGCTTGATCAACACATTTTTTGGACACTTGTGTGCACTGGTCAGCTTCAGTAAAAGAAATAAAATTCATCCTTGACCACATGGAGAACTAAGTAGTTAACACTTTCAACTTTTTGTTTAGGCTTTGTCTTTCAATTGTTTTTTTTATGCATTTGAATTTTATTTTATTTTTTTTTTGCTTTACAAGAAGTGTGTTGTATTAAAATTAGTAAAATCTCAAATAAAAAATGTCACTTACATGAAAATGCTGATATTGAATATCAACCAACTCTTCTTCCTTTTAAGTTCTCAGTGACCCATGTACCATCTATTTATGTGTATTTTATGGATGTTTTCCTTTTACCCCACTAGAGCAAGATGCAACACAATCCAGACATCCTTGTTGGTTACTTGGTGTACATCAAGGAGCAGAGTGAGAAGCAGCCATCAGTATGCAACCTGCAAACAGATTTAAGGCCTTATACCCAAATTATTACCAACCATGGCCCATGTAACCCAGCCAAGACACCTGTTCATTTCCCCAAGGTCTATGGCAATGCTATTGACTTGCCTAAAGAACTTCCAGGTAAAGTATATACTGTAAAACATCTTTTTGCTGTACTATCATTTTGAAAATTGGTTAAAAAATGCATGTTTTTGCTTTACAAACACACGCACATACACGCATGGTTGAAATGTTCCAAATCATTCTTACAAATTGTTGTGTTGCCAAACAGTAAAAGACTCTTGTCTAGACCAAGTAATGCAAACTGGGGGGTCAGAAACAAAACAATCCTACCTACCTTGGAATTTTGGCAGAGAGACTTTAGGCCTTATTGCACCTGTGAAATTTACAATATCTAGTTAACAGTGACCCAAGATTTGGACATCATACATATCTGTATAACTGAATGCTTTGTTGTATTCACCCTGCTTCCTTGGTAGTTATATACTGCACAAATTGCCCAGATGTGTGGCTGTTGACGTGCAGTCCATGATGCTCTCAGCACATCTGAATTGTGACATAAGATTTGGACATCTTGCATACCTATAGAATTTCTGAATCATGTAGTATGGTGGTTTTATTAGACTGAAACTCTTTAAAATATTAGATGGAAGGCTGAAGCTTAAGGTTGACATGTGTATTTGATGTAAGTAGAGCCCACAAAAATGAGTTATATGCATGTGAGCTTAGAAAGTGATAAGATTTGTCTATATTTAAAAAAATTGTCCATATATGAGTAAAAATGTTCCCCACTTGCTAAAAAAAGGTAAATTAGTGGAAAAACCTGCAGCTTATATATCATGAAGTGGAGATTGTTGCAGTAATCCTGCAGATACAGAAGGCTAGACTTTGAGAGGTTCTTTTTTTTCCAAATTTGCACCCACCTAAAATCTATTTTTACTAGAATTTTGCCATTCTCGGGGTTCGTGCTCATAGTTGGCCAAAATGTTCTCCGATTTTGCATTTGCTGTCATAGGCTAAACTGTGTACATTTGTGATGAGCGCAAAGTATATCCACTAGTAGCCATTACGATGGATGCATAGAGAAATATCCTGTTTTATAACGGGATATTTAACTTGGTTCATATAATAAACATAACAAGAAGTTATACTACAGCACATTAATTGTACCAAGATACATTTCAAATAGTGGCAGACATACATTTTTTGCAAGAACTAGTGGAATAATGTACTGCACCAATGTACTGCACCAGACGTAAGGCAGGCATCATCTTGGTGGACCTTAATGCAGCATATGACACCATGTGGCACCAGGGCTTGATTCTCAGGACCATCCCGGATCGTCACCTTGTACAATTCATATGTAACATGCTTGCAAACCGTAGTTTTGTTCTTAAGACCATTGATGGGCAGAGCAGTCGACTGAATCGTCTGAGGAACGGAGTCCCACAAGGATCAGTATTGGCTCCCATGCTGTTCAACTTGTATATCAACGACTTACCTCAAACAACATCTGGACAATATGGCTATCCCAACGATCTTGCCCTTCTTCACTCGGACAGAAGCTGGACTGAAGTAGAAAGTACACTTCCTGAAGATATGGCCCTACTTTGCAGCATATCTCAAGACCTTGGAGACTCCAAGCTGAGTGAAGCCAAGACCACTGCTACTGCCTTTCATCTTAACACCAAAGAGGCTCATCGCCAGCTTCAAATCTACTTCAATGCAGTGCCTCTGCCATACGATCCTACACCAACTTATCTCGGAATGAAGCTTGATCGGCAGCTTACTTATCGGCAACATCTCGAGTCAGTTTGTGCAAAGGTATCTTCGAGGAATAACCTCCTGTGCCACCTCGCTGAATCTTCATGGGGTGCTAGTCCATCCACTCTGTGCACCACCGCCTTGGCTCTGGTCTACAACGCTGCTGAGTATGCCGCCCCAGCATGGTGCAATAGCTCTCACACAAAGAAGCTGGACACAGCTGTACTCAACAAGACCATGAGAACCATTACTGGTTGCCTCCGTCCCACTCCATCTGAGTTTCTACCAGTGCTTTCAGGCATTGCACTTGCAGTGCTTCAGAGAGAACATCACACACATAAACTGGTGAATAAGTCTCTGTTGGACAACAAGCACCTGCTGCATAAAACTGTCAAAGAATTTACACCAGCTCGGTAGACAGAGACTGTGCTCTCATTGACCTTTCTGTCGACACGCTCCTAAACTCTCCAGACATGGAACACTGCCTGGCTAGATACCCCAAGACCAGACCGATTCACTATCACATCTATGACAGAACTCCCATAGGTAGCAATCTTCCACCTAAGGAATGGGTCACCTTGAACAGGATTCGCACAGGGGTCAGTCGTTTCAACAGCAATATGCACCGATGGGGCTATGACCATCTCCAGCCTGCCAATGTGGCTCTCCATCACAGACTACGGACCACATTCTGAATGTGTGCCCTACTTTCGTCTACCGGTGGATACAGACTTCTCAAACCCCAGCCAATCAACAGTGAGCTGGCTCCACCAAATTCAACACATTTAGCTGCTGCCTCATACGCAAGAAGAAGACTGCACCAGAACTTGATAACAGGTATAAATTCAAATTTGCTTCAGGATTTATTTTTTTGTAGACACTGTTTTTATATTTAATATGTACATATATCTGTATTTTTTTGTAATTTAGTGTTCTGGTAAATATTCTGTTTAACTTTGTGTACTATTGCATGCTTTGAAAGCAGTGCTAGACCCTGAAGTAGTGTAAATCTCTCAATAAAGATTTCACAATCAAGCAACAACCAACAAATTGTAATGCAATCATTATTCACCTGAAAAAGTGAAAAAAAAAACCAAAATACATGTTGTATGTGTGTTTGACCAAAATGACTGTCCACAAAATGGCCGAGTGTCCAATTTGTTAACCTGAGGCAGAAATAAATCTAACTTTTGCTGTTCACTCAAGCAGTGGATCTTTTTCCCTTCTTCCCATGCACTATTCCAGGGGAGATACTTTGGGATGTTGGCAACACTCGCGATCATTCATGTACGCCAAACATTTCAAGATTTTTGAATTCATGTATGAGGATGAGCATGACGTGCCCAGAAGTAACCCCCCCCCCTCCCGAAAGTGTGTGATGGAAAGTAGGGGAAAAGGCCCATAACACCAAACATGAGTAGAAGTAATTGGTACAATATGAAATAGCAAGCACACACACTAATATATTTTCCTTTGTTTAATACAGGTTGTGATTGGGTGCTTGTAGATAACTGCTATCTGTATCATAGAGGTCCACATATGGTACAAAGAGAACAAAGAGGCTGGCAACAATTCTTCACTAAACTAGGGGTGCTGTGCTATCTGGCTGTAGAGAGTAAAGTTGTCACCTACAAAGAATCAGAAATGGTAGGAACACTTATTTTACATGATAGCCCATCAGTTCATGGCACTGCTATTGTTAGGTTCCCTGTTATTACATTGTTCAAGTTTGTCTAGCATTGATGTTTACTGACCTCAAAATAGCACCATCATTATGCAATTTGCCAATCAAAATCAAATTGTTATGATATAAGTCTAGTAATATTGCATTAAAACTTAATAGAGGTATGTCATGGTTTTTGGCCTCTTTCTACTCACATTCCCAAGCCTAATAAAAATGCACAATCTTGGGTGCAGAGTTGTTAATTTTTTATGGATGACTACTATATGACATGGTTGACTTCCTTTTAAAAGTGACATGATAGACCATTAACATTTTTCCATGCAACAACAACACTGAAATAAATTAAGGTAAAGAAAACACATCCCTTTTATATCAAAAGATTATTACAATTAAATATCCATGTCGAACATTGCAAAATAAGAAATATTTCAATTGCCGATACTCCTCTTTCAAACTTGTGTTTGTTGTAAGCTTTTGGTTAAAAATTGCTGCAGCTATTCAATCAATTTGCTGCTAGGCCACAAAATACTTTTTGTTTTACGGGGGCTACTTTAAAAAAAAAACGCCCTCGTGATTTAAAGGTGCGTGTTCCGATCGTCTTTGGGACCCCCCTGATTTACCCAGAAGTAGTATCGATTTTGATATCAGATGAAAGGACGTATTTTTCTCATTGTCATCATAAAATTTGAGCCCTCAAATCCATTTCATTCCCAAGATGCAAACAAAGAAACATTGTTTTAGTGGTTAACCACCAATATTAGCACAGTATTGAATAAGGCTTTGCAACATGCATTATTGTGTCTACCATCAAAACCGCAAGGTTGTTTCCCACGGTACTTGATGGGGTGTATGTGCAAGTGCCAGGCTCTCATATCAAGTAGAGAACACAATACACATAAATCGGAACAAGCACCTTTAACTCACGGGGGCTACTTTGAGCTTGACGAGGGCTCCTCACATTTTTCAAGATTTTTTTAACATTCAAGCACCTGTTCAGATTGTAAAATGCAATTGTAGGGCCTATAACATGCAAGGAACTGGTAAATTGCAATATAGATTTTTTATTCACTATCTTCCCAATGCATGATGAATCATGCTAGGCTAAGGCATGCCATGGCATAGGCCAATAACATAACATACTGACCAGAGCATGTTGAGTCTTTTTCCATTGAGGCAAGAGTTCCCATATGTCCCCTCCCTATGAATTCTGCGACTTTATCCTGTGCTTTATTCCGTCAAGGCTGCAGAATTCGTAGAGGAGGGGCCATATGGAACTCTTACTTTCCGAAATTGAAAAGGGAATTCAAATGTCACCTACTACAACTCGAATTTATGTTGTATGCAATAAAATAAGAGTTCCTGACCTTTACAATCACACAAGAATAAAATTACGACTATCTTGTAGTGTACGTACATCATACACATGGCTAAATCAAAGTCATAACAATCGTAAACAAAACTGTTGTCAACACTCGATATGGGTATGGGTATGGTATGGTGGTACCGATGACGTAAATCCTTGGCTTTCCAATCCAACCACCACTCCGATTTTGGCATTTTCATGATCACTATCTACACCCTCATTAAACTATAACTTCTTTTCCATATAAAAGAAAGGGAACAATCTCTAGGCGATGGTGAAACTTCTTCACCGAAAAATTCCCCTTTGCTCGTGGGCGCAGCCATATTGAATCATGACGTCTGCTTCGGTGAGAGTTCGGATTTCCAATGGTTCCCGACAATTTTATGATTTTTTTGTAAACAAACAAGGCATCTTACCCGACATACATTATTTAGTTCGTAAATGCGGAAGTGTAATTTTATTTGTTATATGCATTTTTCCATCATCCCCACTCTTATTTTACAGGGGCGATTTTCGTGAATTTCGTGGAATTTTTTTGCCCTGGTCCGTCCGTTTACGCGGGCGATTTGAGAGAATTTAGGGGCGAATCGCCCGTCGCCCTCGTCTATTTTGTGCCTTGTTTGCTGCCAAGATAAATTTACTAATGAATTTTAAAAGCAGACAATCTATCTGTTGCTATTGTCCCATTTTTTATTCTTGTTACTACATTTATTTATTTTTTTGTTTATAGCGCTCTAGCCCCTGGGCTGATTTATACCAATACTGGCCCAAACCTACAAATGGTGTATACAAGATCAAGGACAAAGTATGCAGGGAATTAGAACAGCTCATTTTGTATGACACATCAAACCCCGAGAAGAAAAAGCAACAGCGACACAGCCTCATCAATCTTCTCCATCAAAGGTATGCATAATGGTACTTAAGTTCTTGAAAGAGAACTAGTGTCATTCATGACCCCAAACCAGGATTTCTCCTACATACACTCTCCACAGAACTTAAAATCAGCTCTAGAACCATGAGAACCACTCTAGAGTGCAGTAGTTTTCTTCTTTTGTATAGGTGGGAAAATAGACAAGTCCAGCCTTGTCTCATTACTGATAAATAGGAATAATATTTAAATCTCTCCATAGAGAAGTCCACATCAGATGGCTGAGCTTTTGATACCTTAGCAAGTGTCATATTCAGAGCAACGGATTAGATAATATGCTGCACCTTATACCCACTGAGGGAGAGCTGTCATCGAAGACAGACATTCCTAACTCTAAACAAATGGGGGGGGGGGTTCTGAGTGACTATTAGTCTAAGGTCAAAAGTGTTCATTTTTAA